>PVKA01029760.1:0-27973 GCA_004027165.1 Ctenomys sociabilis
CCCACTCACTCAATGGGCTTTTGGGCAGGGTATCAGGGGAGTTGCTGGTGAGTGGGTCCTGAGGTTTCAGGCCGGTCATTGGCTTGGAGGGCTTGGGAGCGGTGATCCAGGTAGTGCGTGCAGGAAGAAGCCACAGGCTCTTCCTCAGACTCCCCACACACTCACTGATCTGGGAAGCCTGATGAATCTTGCAAATTCCCACTCATGAGGAGGGCTTGGGGCAGGATCCAGGAGGTTGCTGGATTCAGCCAGTGTCTCAGGCAGGTCTCTTGGGCTGGGCAGGCCTGGGTGGGATCGAGGAAGATGGTGGAGATGGCCCCCCCTCTGTCTCAGGCTGGTCTTTGTGGCTGGGCAGGTTTATGAATATAAGTTTCTTGATTTTGTCACAGGGTGAATTATAATATGGTTGATCTCTAAATACTTCTTCCTTTTTATTTTAGATAATTATATTGTTATATTCATTTATAATTTATTTACAATGTGCAGTCTGTTATTAATGTTACACTTTGTATTCATTTCAGAAATACTTCTGTAAAATTCATTCTGTCTACATCTCATATTTTTCACATTTCAATATTTATCTACAATTTTAATTTGCTATATAATTATTGATTTTCAATAAAGTTAATGAGAAAAATAAATAAATAAACATAAAAAACAAGTTGAATATTTGCACCATGGCAAAAATTCTCTAGTGAGTGTATCAAATTATTGTCCACATGCTGTGCATCAAGACTGCTTAAAACTTCTTAATCCCAGTGTTAAAACTTGTCCAGAAGAAGAGAATGCTCTTTCTGTCTCTTCCTGTCTCAGCATTGTTCTGTCTCCTTTATTATATATAAACCTGGTTTGGTGGTACAACCTTGTAATCTCAGTGCCCTGAGACGTTGAGGTGGAAGTATTTCACATTTGCACATATCCTAGGGAATTTAGGGACTTGGTGAAATCCTGTTTCTAAACAAGACATTTTAAAAGAAAGTACTAGAGCACAGAGGCTCTAGTCAAACCACTGCTTTAGAAACTTTTTATCACTGGGACAAAATGATTAATACTTATAAGATAAAGCAAGAAAGGTTTATTTGTCTCACAGTTTCCATCTATGAGAGGGCATGAACAAACTGGATGACAGAGTAAAACAAATTAGAAGAAAACCTTTTAACAGACATTGAAGAAAGGAAATGGAGGCAAAAATCCCCCTTTTTCAATGACACCCTCAATCGCAGAGCTCTACATAGACATAACCTGAAAACAGTATATTTAATTACTGTGCCAGTTCAAGCTCAAGGTCCTGAGTTTGAACCTCGGTACCCCCCCAAAAAAAGAGTAAGGAATTATTGTGCCTCCATGATGTATCCAGCCATCTTACACACATATAAAAATTTCAGCAGACATTTTAGGTGTGAACATAACAATTCCATTAAAGAAAAACAAATTGTAAGGTATGGTAAAAAATAGGCTTGATATTGATAATGGCATTCTGGTGAAATAATTCCATCAAAAATATAGATCTGTTTTGAAGGAGTGGTATGAGAAAGAGTAAAGTGAGGAATGGATTTTACCTAAATATATTACATGAATATTTGAAGGTACCACATTGAAAAGTGAAAAACAAAACAAAACAAAAATAGCATATATGATGTGACAGTTTTTTCATGTTACATCTTTATAGGAAATATTTACTAAGTGTTATGTAATGTATATATCGTATTTTATGTTTGACTACAACCGGTTAAATATATATATATATATATATATATATATATATATATATATATATATATATATATACTTATTTGGCAGAACTTTGAATTGAACTCGGGCACTTATGCTTGGCAGGGAAATAATTATTCCACTGCACCATCTCCCTGTCCCCACAACCTGTTAATTTGAAACAATAAAGATATTTTTGCTTACTAATACTCATTTCCCTAATGATAGTACTGGTACTTATGCTTACTGGATATTAAGTATACATGAGATGTATCATATATTGTATTCAATCAAAGTCCATCTCATTTTCCTTATTTACTTCACTTTTCCTGTGTCAACAATAACAACTTTCTTCCTTTACAAAAAACTTTTCACTGTGAATATAGGCAATATGTATTTTTTTTTACCTTTTTATTAAAGCAGATGACTTCTTTTCTCTAATGAGCCCTGGTTCAATAGCTTCTCATGTTATACAGTTATGAAAAAGTCAAAGACATTTGATCCTCGAAGTTGGGTTTCAGAGTCAACTTCATTAGTCCCTTGGCCATAATTGTTCCTAACCTCAAAATTAAGTTATTGACCTGTCAATTACTAGATTTTTTAAGGAAATAGGATAGGGGAAATAGAGGTTATTAAAAGAACTTCCCTCATTTTAAACCTCCTGTGAGTGTTGAGCGAGAAGGGAGAAACCTATGGAGAGAGAGCAAGTGTGTGTGTCTCCAAGTTCATATTTTAGAAAAGAAGGTACTCTGAGGCAAAGGATAAATGAATCTGATAAGGGAAGATTAATGAAAAGAAAATCTAGCTGGACTAAAACCCAGTGTCTAAGTGTTATGAGAGAAGAAAATGAACTACTCTTAGAGGAAGGAACCCAGCCTCCAAAGTCAGACTAGGCTTACACACCATCTCAGTAGAGGTCATATTAAAGGAGGAAGCAAGCCCTTAACTGATGATCTCATTAATGGAATATACTCTCAATTACTGTTAACTCCTATAAGGAAAGGAGGATGAGATGTATGCAAACTAGGTATTTAGAGGAGCAGAAAGCATGAAAATGGGATGGAATGAATGTGATGTCTATCATCCAGGAAATATCAACACTGCAGTACCAGCAAGTGGTAGAACTATGGGAACAGAGAACACTTGTTTAATACCGAGAAAAAGAGGAACATTCCCAAAACATACAAAGGTATTCCTCTGTTTTGTGGGACATTAAGTATTTTGAGATTCTACTGGCAAAGGGGGCCCTCTGCCCAATCCTGGGGATGGCCGTAGTTTCTGTGAGTGAAGCTGAGACACATAGACATCTGTAAGCAGAAAGATAGTGAACAACATTTGAAAGACATTCACACTATTTACCCCCAAATACCTTAAGGTATTTGGATTTACAGAGGCATGCAGTGGACTTCATCCCAAACACAGTTTGCAACAAGGACATCACTTCAGAGGAAGCAACATGCATCATGGCTTTGAACAAGAGATTGTTTGATTACCAGGGATAAAACAGTCTGACAGCTGCTCAGTCCTCAGTTTGTGACTCCAGTATAAAGGGAATTATGTAGATTTGGGTTAATGCTTATAGAGTAACTGTTTGAAAATTTGATTTAATGATTTCGACTCTCTTCCGCCTTCTTATTCTATTTTCCTTTCTTCATTCTCTTGCATCCTTGAATTCCCCTTCTTCCTGTCCATTGATCTGATGGCAAAAATATAGTAGAAGCTGTCTAAGTGAATTAGAAAATAATAACTAATCAGTGATAGAACCTAAACAATACAGATTAGGAGCATAACTGCATAATGCTTTAAAAATTTGAGTTCAGAGAACACAAACAAAATAACCTATAAGCATATTAACAGGTTCTGACAATCTTAACCTCAGTCACCAAATTAAAAATTCTATCCACCTTCATATTTTTTCTGCCTCCAAGAATGTTTTCTCTAATCTCCTGAGCATTAGTCCTGTACCACATCAATAAAAATGTTTTATATCCTTTCATTTCTTACATATTGACATTTATCTTACCTTTCTCTCTTTCTGCTGACATATTCTTATTTTTCTCTTTCCTCTGTCCTTCTGCCCATATTCCACATATTGTAAAACATCATAGCAGTATAATGTGCTCTGTAAAAGTAGTCTACAAAAGGTGAAATTGTCAAAACATGTCATGGCTGTATGTTTGGATCTATTGCTATTGTTATCAGTTGAAATGATCTAAGAACATGTCACGATTGAAGCAAATTAAATTGATTCAGTTGAGCTGATAGAACTTCTTGAAAAGTAAAGCTATAAACAGATAACTGATAAATGTAACATAATATAACATAATGAGATCTTCATATCAAGAACAACAAATTATCTTCATTGAATTTGGGTGACACTTAGCAAACATACACGTAAATCAGAATCATAAAACCACAAGATAACACAATGATCTCCAAAATTTACAACTGTTCCAAAGTAGATCCACCATACACCAACAGAAAGAAATTCACATATTAAACAACTACATTTTCCAAAAAAACTTAAAGAAAGTTCAGAGCAACTAAATAAAGTAAAAAGTTCATGATCCTACCATATTTGAATGGCAGTATTCACTCATCTCTGTCAAAACTATACAAAAAATGGGGATATAAATGAAGGACCATTTTGTAACTGTATACACAAAATAGGATAGATATATAACTACTTTCTCTTAACTCAATGAGGAGAAAGATATGTACTAATAGTGTTTGGACAGGATATCATGTCTGCATCTTGTACTACGAATATCCACTATGAAGAGAACAATATACAATGCTTTAATTATTGAAATTGTCAAAACAAAAAAGAACTTGAGAACAGTGTTAGCAAGAGGGTGGGAGAGAAGAGAGAAAGGAGCTTTTTGGGCAGGTTGATAAATAAGGAAGTGACTTACATTTAAGTGGTTATTTTATGGTTATTGCACTATGGATTTTTTTAATGGGGTGCTGAAAATATTCCAAAACTGATTGTACTAGTGGTGATTATACTGTGACCATTAATCTGTACATTTTAAACAGCAATTATATCTCAATAAAGCTATCATTAGTTACAAAAAAATAAGGATTAGAGAAATGTACAATACAGTTGTCAAAATCATACTGCTTGTATATAGATAAATCTCCTGCACTAGGGAAAAATATTATATTTCATCAAGCTTTGGTGTCCTCATTTATGAAATTGGGTTAATGTGATAAACACTGAATTAATATTTACATTTTATAAAAATAAAAGGATAATATACATTCAAAATTTTAAAAATTAAAAAAGATATTTTATGCATATATACCAACTCCACATTATGAATGTAATCATGTAATCAAGACAATTAAACACCAAATTCAAAAAATCTCCTATGAGAATTGCTTTGTGGATTTCTGAAAAAATTGGAGAACATTCATAACTACTATCCTATTTGGCAAATCTATTCTCTAAGTCTATGAATACGTCTCATGGTACCATGATTGTTGGACTTAATAGTATCTCTCTCAGATTGATGTAAGTTAAAGTATAGAATAATGACCTGAACCCTGTTCTAATTTTAGATTCTAGTAAGAAATGACTTTTAAAATGGCATATGGTACTTTAGGATACTCTTTTAGCCTTCTGCTTCTTGAGGCTGAGCAGAAAATAATGTGTCATATCATATCATGTTGTGCATATTTAAATATAAACCCAGGCTGTTCAGAACATGACATGTGTTTTCAGCTAATGTCGGAAATCACTTTCATCAGAACAAATCAAACTGCTCACTCGGTATACAGCATGAAAATCACATTGCAACCTTTTGTTCTGCTTTATTCAGGCAAGTGTGTTGGCAAACAAATCGGAATGCCTAGGAAAGTACATTTAGCTACACCATATCCTTAAAGATACAGGACAGATCTTTACAAATCTAAGATATTTGAGAAATTCAATCAAGTGCTTAAATTTTAAGTATTAAGTGACAAAAAGAGTCACAAATTTTTATGCAGTGCTATAATACAGAGAAAACTGATTATGTTATCGAACCCCACACAGCCTAACATGTTCTAGCTATTTTTCCCTTCATTTATTTTCAAGAATAGAGTTTCCTGCCCCCACCTCTTTTTTTAGAATATTGTGGGCTCAATTCAGGGCCTTCATACTGAGCTAACTACTCAGTACTCTTTAAATTTTTGTAACTTTCTTTCTGCATTTAAGAAAGTGTCTACAGAGTCTTCAGGGTCTCACTCCATAGATTGGACTCATAGTGATTCTCATGTTTTCAGCCTCCCAAATTCAGGGATTAAAGGCACACTCCATCACCCCCACTCTCAGTTGTGTCTCGGGGTGGGGCTGGAATGGAATGCTGAGAATTGAACCCCCACCACTGCGCTCTGCCTAAGCAGGTGCTTTAGTCCATTGAGCTATGAAGCCAGCCCCATAAATTTCTGGAATTTGAGATAAGATCTTGTGAAATCACTCAATTGCTAAGTCTGGCCTCACACTTCTGGTTCTCCTATGGTAGCCTCTCGTGCTGAGAATGGTTTTTATTTTTTTCCCTGTGTATGTCTGCAGGTATTTATTTAAAATTGTATTATTCATGTATGCATACTTACATGCTCTATTATCTGCAAGATTAGCAATAAGTAAATCGCTTTTGCTTTTATGTCTTTCAACTAGTCTTCCACTTCTCTATTGTCTTTAAAGGTAAAATGGTATAATGGTGTCCACTCTTCAATCACTTTTTAATTTTTTTTCTAAATATTTTAACTTTTGCAAAGTTAGTAACACGTGACAAAAGGTTTCCTAGGGACTAATAGCTGACTTTAACCAGACAGGATGTTTATCTCAGGACTGAGGTTGCTTGTTTGCTTTAGGCATCTTTTTTCTCATTAGAATGAATAAAAATTAATAAATAGATAAAATAAGATAAAAATAAGTAAATAAACATTCTAAGTACATAAATATGGTAAATTATACAGTACATATAGCCATGCATCTATCGCATAGCTTATGAAAGATTAATATTGTAACATTTTGCTTGTATGAAATTTTTCAATCTCTTTTTAAGAAGCTAGGCCTAACAGATGTATTTTAAGTCTGTGTATCACTAATTCTAGTACCTCCTTCAATTAGAAACAAACATCCAAAAATTATTCGCTATTGCAGTTTTGTATGTATATGTTTTCATATGTATCTTTATATTTGTTTATCATGTATTCTACTCAGATTGTGCAGTTTTCTGTTTCTGCAAGCTAGTTATCTGGTCTCCATTGGTAATTATAACTCTGATTAATTTTTAGACTGTTACATAATAGTCTTTTAGGGGATGATGGCTCCCTAAATTTGTTTAATTTTGTCCTAGCAAAAGAAGCTATATTGTAGCTTTTAATCCACCTTAAAGATAATAGACACTAAGGCTGAGTAAACTCTATGCGATCCTGCCTGCGATGTCTCACTCTTTACTCCTTCCCTAAGCTTGTTAAGAAGTAAACATAAATGGGATAAGAGGAAAATGGAGCTAGTTACAAAGAATCCTGTGACTACTTGAGTAAACCATGGCATTCCATTATGACTGCCATGGAAACCAGGAACAAAATAAAGAAAAATGCTGGATTTGCTTCTGATCTGTAAGGATTGGTGAACTGCATTCAGACTTTGGCCAGACATTTAAGATCTATAACCTGGGAAGGGTCCAATGGCCAGCTCTGTTAATAAACTCTGTTTTTTGTTCAATTTTTGGTCTGACCTGGAAATAATCTCACCATTTAAGTCTACTGGGTGATTATAACTTTATTTATCTTAGTTATTTATTTTCCTGCTGTTTGGAGCAATGCTACATAATCATCCCTGAGTTTATTGATCAACTTGCTTTCATAAAGAAATGTAGTAAAGATAAGTTATATTGTTATAGTCACATTTTCATCTTCAGTTTATGAGTGTTATAGTTTTTTCACACTTGTGCTCAGAAAAATGAGGAGGAAGAAGAGGCAAGGATCAGGGAAAGTATAAATGCTTTTCCTAATGCCTATTTCCACTGGTTTTTCAATTCTGAAAAACAACAGATCCAGACATAGTATTTACTCATATAAAACATGGACTACTGTTTTTCTTTACATAGCCATTAGTAAACAACGGCTTTCTTAATAAACAACACTAGAGACTTGTCCAGCCTAATATAACTCAAATTGTGTTCAAGTAGAAGTAGTGTATAAAGAATAATGGCTGTATAATTAAGACAAATAAGTATATGCATAGAAAATCCCTGATTTATAAGGGGTGGCATCCACACTGTTTGGAATTAAAGTGTCTCTCCCCTGCTTCATGAGCTGAAGGCTTGATTCCAATGGGAACTATTTGGATGTAACACCTTTGGGAGGCCAGATTTTTTCTTGTGCTTTTTACTTTTTTATTTACTTTAAAGAGAATATGATAACTGGCAAGATATTACAAATGATACGGATGTAGATGAACAAGGTGAGAGCTTTTCAACCATTTTTTATTGCACAGTGCTAGCCTCAGTGTTGTTGCTCAGATTATAGATATTTGCATACAGAGTTAATCAATGTGAAAATTTTAAAAAATAACTTCTATTTTCCAGACACTGATGGAATTAGTAGAGAGACAATTTTTGCTTTTTTTCTATAAATATGTATTTATTTTGTGTTTAGAATTTGCAGTTTTAAGTACTGTTAACAGAAAATAACAAATCCTTCCTAACAAGTCAAAGAATAATTATAAATGCTAGAAAAATTGGCTTCATTAACATTATTTACAGACTTTTTCTTAATACATACTCCTTTGGAAATTAATTATATGACATTTTTACAAGCATTAACATTTCCCAATCGTTGAGTAGCAAGCACTCCAGCTCCTCACTGTCTATACTCACAGTCGCAACAGTCACTTGGCCGCTATACTGGAAGCAATGCCACAGTGCTGTAGTCAGACTGAGATGCTGCTGACATGCTCCTGCTCCGTCCTGTCCTCTAGAGATGCTTCTGTGGAGGAAATGCCCTTCTGCTGCTTCCTCTCTTTGCTCTGATCTTGCAGCTTCAGTATTGTGTTTTGCATTTTTTCTATTTTTGTTCTCATTCGTGGAGGTGGAAACCAGTTCATCAAATTCATAGGTAATTCAAAATTCAGTACTGGATTCCCAAAAAAGCTCTCTACATACCACAATACATATACACCACAATCACTGAAGTTGTTTTGCTGAGGTGCTTTTGGATTAGAGCCTTTCATAACATCTTTGGAAAAACTTCTTTTGCTTTCTTTTTTAATTTCCCACTCCACTTCTAATTACTGTCTTAGAATTTTTATAACATTTGTGTCAGAGGGGCCTCTGAGTGAGTCCATAGGTAGAATACATGGTTGCTTACATCTAGTAGGCTTTAAATGCCACTGTCCTATTTCTGAATTGCAGTTCTCATCAGAGAGGAACCCATTATCACTGCCGTCATCCTGGTTATCTTGATCTTCTGAGAAGTCAATGAATTCATCTTCAAGCATTTTACTGCCTTCACCTGAATCATTACTATAGTTCATTCTGATATTGCTTAAGCCATCTAGGTGATGCACATAATTGAAACACTCATCCTAGAGGCCATTCTCACGTTCAGTCCTATCAAAAACTTTCTGGCATGAAGATTCTCCTTTATTTTACTCTCCACTTTCATTTGCAGTATCACTTATGTTTTTCATACTGTATATGTTTCTCTGACCACAAGGGCTGCTCTCTTCCTGTCCTCCACTTGAATCACTCACAGCTAGGCAATGCTTTTTGGTTAGCACTTTCTTAAGGACAGGGTTGGCAAAAGAGTTCTGTGCACAACTGTGCGTTTCACTGGCAGAAGAAGAACTACAACTGTCTTCCACAGCTGAATTTTTCTTGTATAACTCCATTTTCATGGTAATGAGGGTTAGGTTCATATTTTGGTTTTTCTAACCCAGGGAAACAAACAACAGCCCAAAACCAGTGTGCAGCTTCATTAAGGGGAACAAAAATAAAATCCTTCTTAAAAATATCTACATGCCAGGTCCATGTTTTTACTCACCCATGTCGTTTTTGTTGTATTGACAGATTAGGTGTTTCAGGATTTTTCCTCTCTCTCTGATTAAGACGTTTGTAGAAAAAAGGAACGGAACATATGAATTCTGTCAGCATCTTCCTTCTTCAGGTTTTCAAGCACCAAATATTTCAAATAAAAATCTATAACAACATCATTTAAAAATTCTTCTTCACTTAAGCAGCGCAGGTCCTCATTAGTAACAGAGATGCCCCCCTTAGCAGGAGGTGGTGGATACACTATCAACTTTTCTACTGGCCCAATCAAGATGGTATGGCTTTCTCCAGATTCTTCCTCATCATCAAAAAACTGAAACTCCCATTTATTCCTAAATTGTACTTTAGCTTCAAAGGACATAGTTATAACTTTGTTTTGTTTTTGCATACAACTTTGATGCTCTCTTCATAGCTTCTTATACAAGCAACAAGTCTGATATTGGCTTCTTCAAAAAGAATTTTTCCAAAAAATTTGGAAATATTATTCTTTATACCAATAGTACTAATTATGTTTTCAAATATAATGTTTGTGTGTGAATCAAGGCTATTTTGGGAAATTAAAATGAAGTATTCTTCTTCCAAATTTATTAACTTATTTATTCTTTTACAATCATTCCACTCTTTATCCTCTTTATTCATTTGCAGTTGCATGCTCAGCTTTTCATAAATTATTGGTACTGTCTGAAGAAACAGTACTGGTAATTTTCAGACATTACACCGTTCACATTTAGTGAGATCAGTGATATGTAAAACAATCTCTACAGGATCACTTTCTGGTTCATCGAAATGTATCTTGATAAATTCTATAGAAAAAAATTACAAGCTCTATTAATAGTCAAAACTGTGTTCCTACACGTATACTTTGACAGCTTAAAATGACACTTTCAAAGGATCCTGAGCATCTTAAAATATGGGATCCATTAAAGCTTCTTGAGAATTAACTTGACAAAGTTTTAGAGGGCTGGTGATAATAGAACTGCCAAACTCGTCTCTCATTCTTACTTTCCTCGGTAATGCAACAGGCAATGTGACTATGTTTAGCTCTGACTGATGGAATGCTTTTTGGCTCATGCTCAGTTCTGCAGTGATTTCTTTTTTTTTTTTTTTTTTTTTTTTTTTTTTTTTTTTTTTTTTTTTTTTTTTTTTTTTTTTTTTTTTTTTTGTCTTTTTGAGACAGGGTCTCACTATGCAGTTCAGGCTGGCTTTAAGCTCACTTTGTAGCTCAGGCTGGTCTCGAACTCACAACAATCCTCCTGCCTCAGCCTCCCGAGTGCTGGGATTACAGGTATGCGCCACCATGCCCGGCTCTGCAGTGATTTTCATTCAGCGCTGCTTGTACTTTTTCAGTGGATGGAGATGGAGAAGAACAGGCTGAGGCAGCAGGTTGGGGAGAGAGGCTGTCTCTTCTGTTAGTCTTGTCACTGTCAAAATCATCATCACTGGACAAAATGATTGGATCATTTAAGTCTGACAGGCTTGTTTTTTGTTCTTTCAAATTTGTGATTTTGAGCATTTTTGCACCAGGTAAAATTATTTTTCCATTAGTCTGTAAATAATTATGTCTATTGTCACCATGACTGACAATTATATCAATTAGAACCTTTTTCACACTCTTCCCATAAAACTTCTTGGTTGTCAATCCTGTGTTTTGTGACTTTTGTTCTCCAGAATTCTGATGAATTGACGTTCTTAACTATGGTCCAGTAGCTTCATTCAGAGTTACAGTTCGTCTGCAATTTCTTTGCAAATCATGACGAAAAATATTACCCCAACTTTGGCAATGGTCTGATTTTTCCTTTTCTTTTCCACATTTTGGGCAGCATTCACATTGTCAGAAACCTCTAAATGGTTTAAAACTGTTTTGAAGCAGGAGACAGAGAAGTAGGCTGGTATGCAGTACATTGCCATTTCTGTTGTACTTTCCTCTTAATTTCAGGCTCTAGTTGTGATTCAGACTGTTTTGTATTCTTCATTGTACGTTCAACACCTTGGGGCCAACTTAACCTTGCAAGATTAATTTCAACTTTTTGGACATGAGGTGGGTATTCTTTCCTTTTTTCCTTTAGGGGTTTCAGAATCTTTATCACTTTCTACACTGAGTAGATTTGCTCCATCTTTATCTGTATATCTTTCATTTTCTTCTTCATGATAAAAGCTCCAATTATTTTTAAAACCTCCATCTCTCTTAGACTCTGATCTAGTCAAAGCTTCCAGGTCATGACTCTTGCCATCCACCATCTTCCTCTGCCCACGCAGCTACCCTAAGGCCTCTTCACTGCCCATCAGGAACTGGAGCTCCTACGGGCTATGGGCAGGGAGACAGTTTTGATGATGTTAATTAGGTGCCATTCTGATGATGACGGTCTGTATTAAAAAAGGAGAAACCCATGGCCAGTTCCTTACTTCTCTGTCTTCCTCTTTCCCTCACTCCTTCCTTCTGTCTGATAAAGTAAACAAGAAGGCGGCCATCTAGGATCCAAGATGATAGTCCTCACCATGGAAGAATAAGCCAGCACCGTACGCCTTCCAGTTTCAAGAAATAAATTTATTTTGGTAAGTAACCTAGTCTATGCTCCTCTGACCACTGTTCAGAGTGATAAATTCAAACAGGAATGCAGAATGTGTTGAATATAGCTACTCGTTGTGACCTCACTCCTAGAAAATGGCACCTGCTCTGAAATCCATGGGATACAATATTAGAGGTCGCCAGACTATGTTCCAAGTCCTGGAATGCACTACTAAGTCTCTTAAATGATCTATGTACACAAAGAAGGCGAGAGATGGGGGAAGTCGTGATATTTGAGTCCCTAATTATTCAGAAAGAACGCTGAAGTTTCGACTAGTTAGATGACTTAACATCTCTGAAAAAAGTTTCTGTTTTAGATACAAATGGAGCCTACACTTCTGAGTTTTAGCCCGTGTATTGCAAATTAGGATATGCCAGATTAGTGTTAACTTGTAATTCTCTTTTCTCTCTGAGAGGAAAGAGAAAAGAACTTGATAATTCCAATCACCCTAGGAATAATCTTATGTCCATATGAATGTGTATGTATGATGGAACAATTGTGCATAGGTGAGCATATCCTTCTGCACCTGTGTACTTCAGAACACCAATATGTGAGCTTGATAATAGATTTTTGTTTTATGTAACTAAAAAACATTTTAGTATTCTGTCTTAGAGTTCATATATTTCTTATTATTACTACCTTATTCATTATTCACTCAAAAACTATTTATTAGGCACTCCACATGCTATGTACTGTTTTAGGTTGTGATAACTCTTCGAGACTCTTTGTATGGTGCCAATTATCAGAGACTCATGAAGTGAGCCCTCAATATCCTGTCTAGAGTTATGACACATGAAAGAAAGACAAAATGAGAGACAAAATTGGAAGGCCAGCATGATAGCTCAGTGAACCTAGCACCTACTTAGGCAAGTGCAGGAATTGGGTATGATCCCCTGCACCACATGCAGCGCTGGCCCTGCCTCCAGGCACACTGAGCCAGCCACCGAGATTCTGCCTTGTAGCACGCTCTAAGTATGCTGAAAATAGGAAGATCACTATGAGTGCAAGCTGTGTAGTGAGACCCTGTACCAAATAAATAAAAAAAAAAAAATAGAGGTGCAGTACAGATCTGAGATGACCAGTTTTTCATGCAGAAGAAAAGGTCAGGAGACCTCCCCCATAACTTTAGTATTTATTCATTGAGGAAAATGGTGGTGGGATTGTGGCCAGATGTGCAAGACAAGTGGAGAGGCAAGGCTTCTGACACAGAGAACAAAACAATTCTCCTGAAGGGGTAGAAACAGCCAGGTTTCAGTTGTGGTTAATGAGTAACCTGCTTTGTTTCCAATTATAGGAAGGAATTTTCCTTTGTAGTCCTGCAAGTCTCAGTGTACACATCTCACATCTTAGCCCTGTGGTTTCACAGCTGAAACGACCTCAGCCATGACCACTGATGACAAACAATACAAGGCCATCATTAGCTGCTTCATTACATGAAGATGCATAGCCTCAGCCAGACTCATTAATTAAACTGAAAGCCAGGTTAGAGAGTCATCTTTTACAGCCTTCACTACTGGCAAGTAAGCACAATCACACTTGAGTCTGGGAGAGGGTGACATGATAGTTTTCCATAGAGACAGAACAATGAACAAAACAGACCAAGTTCTTTGCAATATGAAACTTAATTTCTGGTTTGAAGGCACAGAGTCAAAGGCTTCACTGATTAGAGGACTTTGGAGCAAAATGCCCAAGAAATGAGAAAATTAGCTATGTATTGGAAATGGCAAGGGCAAAAGTTCTTAGAAGGGAGTGGCTCAGTGCACTTAGAAAACAACAGCACCTGAATTCATGGAAATGGAGTGAGTTGAGTGAGATTAAGAGAAGATGAGACCTGAATATTGTAGACATTTGCAATCTCAACTACTTAGGAGGCTGAGGCAGGAGAACAGAGAGGTAAAGGTCATCCTGAGTAATTTAGCAAGACTGTCTCAAAATGCACAATGAAAATGATTGAGTATAGAGTTAGGTGGCAAAATTCATTAAAAGCTTTGTTTCACAAGTTTATTACTACATTTATTATTTATTTTTGTTTATTATGTCCCTATGTACATGCAAGTTTTTAATATTACTCCTCTTTAAACATTTTTATTTTTATAAATCTTATTACTATTTTTTCATACTTCATAATGATTACATTCATTGTTCATAATTGGTACACATATACAGCACATCTTAGTTGTTTATTTTATCCACTTTGTTAAAAGTTTTAATGTTTGGTAAAAGAACTCTGTATTTGCCTTCAAAATATATTTTTATTCTTCACTCTTTTTAGTCATTCAGATAAATTCTATGATGAGTTTGAAAAGCTCTATCAAAATCCTGTTGGGATTTCCTTGGAAATTCTTTGAAATTACTAATTGATTCAGTAAGAATATATTATTTGCAACTGGCATGTTTTTATTCATGATCATTGTAGATTTCTGTGATGGTTAAGCTTGACCATATCAATTCTTTTGGCTTGGGAACTTCTTGGGGAATAAGAAAGCACATTTGTGTTTATGCCTTGATGGATCGTGGAGATGTGACTTTGGATATTATACATTTCCCCTTGCCTCTTCCTTTTTGGACTTGTTACCTAGATCAACTTCATAATGCGCAACAACTACTCAGCTTTATTCCTCCATATTCTTCTGCCAGGGTAGTCCTACGTAGTCAGGCCATCATGCACTGAATCTTCTGAAAGCCAAATTAAAACTCTTCTCCTTTAAATTGTACATGTTGAGTATTGCATCTCAAATATAATAAAATGACTTATAGTGTTTCTGTAAAAATTTTACTATCGTTTAATGTCTTTTAGTAAAGTTTTATAATTTATATCACAGATAGCATCAATATTTCAAATATGATGTAATGTTTACTGTTTTCATAAATTAAAAATAAAAACTTTTTATGATGGCATCACAGGGCTCAGAAAACAATACCTGAAGTGTGGCACCTTATTTTTCTGAGCACTTTGAACCAAAGGAATTTGGAAGGGAATCAAAAGCCAAGTTTTTCTCTGACTTTCTCCTGTCCTCCTCACTCTTGAGATTTTTTTCTCCAATAAATGGAATCATAGAAGCAGAATATGTCTTTTCCCAACTGAGCACTAAGATTAGTTTCAGATAATATCTTTAACAAAGTTACACAACTGAAACAAAGTTGCTATCTCCCTTTTCTCTTCAAGCCCTTCCATCCAGAGACATCTAGCTTCTTTTTCATTCACCTTTGCCAAATCATGTTTCTACAGGATTGTCCATTCTTCAACAAATTTAACTATAGTCATGGACAATGTTCTCTGAATCCTTGGGTATTTATTTCTGAAGGTTTATATATTACGTAAAACTTTAAATACGTGTGTTATGATTTTCCACTTATAATTCTTCTTTTGTTAAAGGAACATCAACTTTGACCACTGTCATGTGGAATTAAAAAGGAATTATCTTCACTTTGCCCAAGGAAATTTTTGAAATTGTTTAGAAATGAATTTATTTTTATTTTTAAACAAAATTCAATTTAGAAGAGTTTTGGTTTTATAGAAAAATCACTAAATTTTATGGCATTCCCCATACGTATTCTTTCACAATTATTTACATTTTATATTGGAAAGGTTCATTTTACACTGGAAATTTTGTTCATGATAACACATACTTATCATGTCTCTTTGGCTGCAACAATTTCTCAGACTTCATTTTTTAATGATCTTGACAGCACTTGGCTAGTGTTCGTTAGATATTTTGTAAAATGTCTCTCAATTGGGACATAGCTGATGTTTTTCTCATAATTAAAGTGATAGTTTGGGTTCTTGAAAGTAAAACCTTTGAAATTAAATGCCATTCACTTAAAATTGTATTTAAAATATAACCTGTCACCTTGATTTACCACTGATGACACTACCATTGAACACATGGAAGAGACAATGATATGTTTATGCACTGTAACATTATTCTTTTATTTCTCCTTTCCATATTGCACATTTTGGAAGTAAGTACTTATGCAGAGATCTGTACCTAAAATTGAAAGTTATTATGTACTACCTTGAGAACAGATTAAAATGTAAATTATTTGGAATGTTTTCTTACTGGACATTAGTCTCTTTGCATGCATTTATTGTATATTTTATTTTTATCCATATAAACTTTTGAATATTCATTTTATTTGGCATTATAACTCAACACTACTATTGCTTTTATTGCTCAGATTCTTCCTCTTTTGCTATAGGGAGGTGTTTGTTGGTTCTTATTCCATTTGCTTTATTCCTATAATTTTAAAAATGCTTTCTTTTACTAGAAGTACTCTAAACATAGACCTTTTTTAGTGATGTCCTGTCATCCTTCATCTTTGAGGGATTCCTAGTTACTACATTTGGGGAATGGTTTTAGAAATGGTGCTCTGGGAATTAGATATATTCTTTAGTTCTAGGATTTTGCTATTAGATCTACTGAGCTAACAGAACAAAATGAAAGACGATATTTTCATACAGTTTCTTTTGCTTATGATCTTATAGACTGAACTTCTTTCTGAAATTACTTCTATCAGCAACTTGCTATTTATCCACTTGAGTGAAGTGGTTTCAATACACTGATATTGTTTTATACATTGGGCTTTTCATCTTGGGATGTCCTAGATCTCCAAAATTATTTTAAAAATTTGCATCAAGATTCACTCTGTTGGGGTTGGGATGATGGCTCAGTGGAATAAGTACTTCCCTGGCAAGCGCAAGGGCCTGAGTTGAATCCCAGGTTCAGCCAAAAAAAAAAAAAAAAAAAAAAAAAAGATTCACTCTGTCCTTTGAAGTTCAGTTAATTTTGAGGAATTATTAGTGCCATACATTTATTGCCACAGAAACATTCAAAATTGTTTCACTACCTTGACAAATTTGTTATACTTACTCTAGTTAGATGTTCTTTGTCTTTCAGTGGAATTAGGTCCTCAAAAATCTGTAAATTGACAATGCACAAACTAATCTACTAAATTATATAGTTCAGCAACGCAGTGCTCTGTAGAGTATTGGTTATTTATTACCTTCATCACATGACTGAGTAGGAGGTCCACTTTTGTGTGAGAGGTACTGGATATCCAGTACCCAGAGAAAGGTCAAAATATAAAATTTCAAGGTAAGCGTTTTATTGCATACAGATGACTTTTGAATCCTTGCCAATTTGTAAAGTCGTAAATTATAAACAACCTGTTAGAAATTTTACTATACTGTAACACCCTCACTGAATCTGTATCTGTGCAGTACCATTTATGTATATTTTTCCAATATGCTATATACTGAAGCTTTGTAGTATATAGACTTTTTAATGTGGGTTCAGTCATGGTATTCATTTAAGTACAGAAGCCTAGGAGACATATGTGTGCACAAAGGCTCTATGAACATAACTATGATTGCACAGGTAATATTACAAAAGACTAACAACTTGGGTCTTAAAAGCTTTTTTTCACAACAGAAGTAACGATTGGGAGTTTAAAGACACATGTTGGTAGAATGCCAACATGCCAGTTATTCCACAGAAAAGGACTAATATCTTGAATATATTAGGAATTAAAAACATCAAACCTCCAAAATTAATATCAATCCAAAAATTAACATTTGATATGAATCCACACTTCCCAGAGCAAGAAATGCAAAATAGAAAAAAAAAGTGAAAAATGTTTAGCATCACTGGTTGTTCAAGATATGTATATTAAAACAACATTGCGACTTCATCTCACTCCAGAAAGAGTGCTTATCACCAAAAAAAATCCACCAATAACAAATGCTATTGAGGCTATGCAGGGAAAAGACCCTCCTTCACTGTTGGAGAGTACGGACTGGTGCTTCCCTTGTGGAAATCAGTGTGAATATTTCTCAAAAACTAGAAATAGAGGTCCCCTTATATTGGCCTTCTTGGTACTGTCCCAGAAAAAATTGAAAACATCATACCATGGAGATATATGCATCCCTGTGCTTATAGCAGCACAGTTTGTAATAGCTAAACCTTAGAAATGGCCCAGATGCCCATCAATCAACGAATGGATAAACAGATGTAACTTTTTTATTCAGTGGAGTGAAAGCCATAATGATGAATAGCTTGAGACATTTATTGGTAAGTGGTTGCTCCTTGAAAGCATACTTTAAATGAAATACTTTCAACACTCATGTTTAAATGTTACATTGTTTCTCTGACATGAGAAAATTAAATTGTAAATAAGAACCACAATACATACCACATATTATGAAATAAGAGGAAAATTCTCAATTGAGAAGGGGATTTAGGGGAGAAAAGAAAGGAAGGGACAAGAAAAAATAGAAAAGACTGAAAACACAGCTTTTCTAAATAAGGATGGGAAGAACGACTGCAATGAGAGTAGGGGAATGGGAACAAAAGAAAAAATCAAGATATATCATGTACAAATGCAAAGTCACTATGATGAATGCAGTTATTATTTATATTCAAAATGTACCATTAAATTATTTGATAAAATATAATAAATAGACATAGCAAAAAATAGGAATTATCTTTAATATTTTGCAATAGGTATTTTTTATAAAATATTTATTTACATTTTATTGCATTAAAGATATAGTCTCATTCTTTAGTTTGGTGAGAAGTTTTTTCTTAACATGAAAAGATCTGTAATGGAATCAGTAATGTGACTATTGAGACTATCACAATATATTTTCCTTCAATGTTAATGTAATGATTAAAACTAGCATATTTTTGGTGATGAACTATTTTTGAAACTTCCAGAAGAATCCCAACATAACATAACAATAAACAAATTTTAATAAACTTCAGATCTGCTAATATTTTATTTAAAGTTATGAGAATGGAGTAGAACTAACTTTATGTGAGAAATACTTTTTATTGCTGTTTCTGTCTTGATAGCAATGGAGACCCAGAATTATTTGCTCTTCCTTCATGGTAGGGAATCAGAAAGCAAGGAAGGAAAGAAGCTGATTAAAAAGCCACAATTCTCACTAAAAAAAAGTTATTACTGCATCTATGTTCATCAGTACGTTGGGCTTTAAGTGTTCTTTTTTATTACTATCCTTGTTAAATTTTGTACAAATGATATATTAACCTTGTAAAAGGTTACTTGGTGCTTTGCTATTTTCACTTTTGTGTAACATTGGAAATTTCTTCTATTTAATTAAATTATAGAATGCACATAAATTTTTCATTAAAATAAACAATTTAATATTGGGGTTATAATTTTTAAGATTTTATTCTATTTCTTTCCATATATATTCAGAGTTTCAAAACACATTAAAATAATTTTTAAAATTTATACTCTCCAGGAATTTTTTATTCAGAATGAATTTTCAAATATAGCAGCACAAGCTTGAGGAAACCTCATTATGTTTACTCTGAAATATATACATACTTGCTGTATTTCTATTTTTAATTTTATATATACACTATATTTTGGAGAAATTTTGCCATTTTATTATAATAATTTATTTAATGTGGTATTAATTTGCCTATTTTATTTTATTTTATTTTATTTTTTATTTAAGGCAGGGCCTACAGAGCCTTACTGTGTACATCAGACTTGTTGTGATCCTTTGGTTTATAGCCTCTGAAGAATTGGGATTACAGGTGTGTGCCACCACTTCCAGTGTCAATGGCTGTCTTAAGGAGCCCCCAGAACGGGGCCAGCATGGTAGGCCTGGGGATCGAACTCTGGGCCTCTGCGTCTGCCTAAGCAGGCTCTTTAATCTGCTGAGCTATTTGGCTGGCCTACCTCTTTTATTGTAAAGAACA
Source organism: Ctenomys sociabilis (assembly GCA_004027165.1). Taxonomy (NCBI): domain Eukaryota; kingdom Metazoa; phylum Chordata; class Mammalia; order Rodentia; family Ctenomyidae; genus Ctenomys; species Ctenomys sociabilis. Next base: position 20,059 of record PVKA01029760.1, read on the forward strand.
ATCCATACTTAATTTATTTCACTTTTTTCAAAGACTGCAGTTTTATTCTATTTTCTTTCCTCTTTGTGCTCAATACTGCAGTAGAGAAAGGCAGCTTTCTATCAAAATTCTGCATTTTTTTCCCATGTCTTGGAATTGTTCCTGACACTTGTCTGTCTAGCTGTGAGCATTAACATGTCACACAATTCCTGGCTCCTTCAGAAAGTTACTTGGAAACCAGTGAGATTCAATATGAGGTGCAGATTTTACTACCTCTTCACTCTTTGTTAGCTCTCCAACTACAGTTCTTCACCAATTTATTCAATAAATCTAATGATAAAGTGAGTTATAAAAATGTTATGTTTGAAACTATTTAGGAAGTGATATATTCTCAGTACAATTGAATTATATTAGAAATTTCTCATAATAAAAGATTAAAAATCATAAATATTTGAAAATTAACTGCATATTCCTGGATATGTTGAGTCAAAAAAGATAAGCAAATTCAAATATACAATATATCTCATAAATATTTATAACAATAGTAAAAATATATGCAAATTACTAAGTATTATGTTGTACTATACAGAGATTAACTCACAGCTATAAATGTAAAAATTTTTTTGTATATATTGTTTTAACTTTAATGCAGGTATATTATATATATACACTCTTTTGTCCCTGGGACATTTACAATTGCTTATAAATATTTCCAAACACAAAAATTTGTTAATAATGTTTAGTCCCATAACAACTTCCTGCATGATAGATGTTAGATACACTAGTTCAAGTATTCAAGTGTTCTGTGTTTTTCTTTGTTCCCCCAAAACCAAATAAAAAGTTTAAGAAATAATGTAGGTTAAGAGTCAGAAATGTATACTTAGAAACACTAGGTGCTTGAGATACAGCAACAGACGTGAAAAATGTGTTGTCACAGAATCTATGGAGTAAATTTTATAGAGCAAGATAATGAGCTGGTACAGTGTGGTTCAACGAATAAGATTATGAGTTTAGTAGCTCAGATAATGCTGATCCAATGTTTAAGCAGGTCAACTAGCAAGTATACTTGGAAAGAGCAAGGATTTTTTTTAGAAAGAGACAAACCAGGGGTTTTTGGCCATCCCCTGGGGTAAATGTTAATGTTAATATGTTGTTCATCTCTTCAGGAGTCATATTTGCCTTGTCATTTGGTTTTTAAGGCATGAACTCTAACAGATGAAGCTCCAGCCCCAGTTGTGATGTGTTTTCTTCTTTTGTACTGATTTCATCTAGAGCCTAGCCTTGTCTACCTGCCTATGATATTTGTAACTAACTTAGCTGTCTGTAGTACTATGCATTACTAAATGTATATCAATTAGTATTAATTTTTCTTAAGATCTTAAATTACATACCTAATTTTCTTCTTTCAGCATACCTTACAGTGTTCCTAATGTGTAGTCTCACAATATCGCCTATCTTTCTGGCCTTCTATAAATTTAGAAACATTCAAATACATTTACTGGTTGATAAGTTTATCTCACTTATCTCTTTCAGTCTTATTCATCCATGTTTGGGGTATCTGTTAAGATGGATTTAAAAAATCTGTGAACCTTTCTTTTAACCAACAAATTGGATTCATTTGCATATGATTGATTACTGACATATTTTGGTACACATGTATGTCTTCCTGCCATATATGGCAACATGTGAGACAGGCCAGTGCCTGGATTGATAAAAAATATTACCAATATAAGGAATAAGAAGCATATTGTTATAATTCAAAAGAATAGTGAGTACAAAAGAGAAACAGAGTAAAAGATGAAGATTTTTATACTTGATTTATTTTATTTTTAAATTTTACCTATTTACTTGGTACAGGGTCTAGCTGTGAAGTTGGGACTCAGAGTGATCCTCCTCTGACGGAGTATCCATCTCCCTAGTGCTGGGACTGCTGCCACCATACTCAGTTTTGGGGCCAGCATGGTAAATCCAAGGTTCCAGGGCTGCATTTTCCAAGCAGGCACTTAGACCACGCAGCTTTGTCCCCAGCCCTATATTTGAGTTCAATGTGAAGAACGTATGTGGAAATATCATACCAGAAGCATTTTTTTCTGGTCATGGTGGATCCATTGTCTATTTATCTCAGTTATGAGGGTACCAAGTTTTTTTTGAACACAGTATAATGCTTTGTGCAGTAGGTTTCAGTGCTCCTGTCATTGGTAGAAACAGTCCTTCATAGTAAAAATTAACAGATGTGTAGAGTATAGGCTAACTAAGTTCATCTTTCTGAGGCACACTTAAGTTCTCTATATTCTAGTTCAGAAGTTCTGGATAGAGTTTATACAGAGGCCTGATTTCTAACTGTCATTTGATGAATGGACATGCATGTTTAATCCTCCAAACAGTGAGTTTTATAAACTTCATTTCCCTTTACATCCCATTCATTGGGTAGTTCCAGTGACATACTATATGACTACATTAATGGTTATTAGTTATTTTCTTTTGTGTTTTTTTTTTTCCTTTTATTGTTGTCGCTGCACTTTTCAGATCCTTTTAAACTTCAACTCTGTTGAAGTTTATGGTCAACTCTGTATTTAGGACACTAGTTTGTTTTATTGGATATTTTTAGGTATTTCCATTGGGAAGTATTTTGGTACTCTAATCCTTTGACTATTATTCTATTATAAGTGACTTTTCAGTTGGTTGGACTAGGTTGTCCTGCAATGATAATTCTAAAACTTCAGTGATTTGTCTCTACAGGAGAGGAAAAGAATGATATTTTTTTCATCAATCGTGAAGGGAGATAGAGCTTTATAATGTATCAAAAGATAATGTAAACTATAATAAATTTATTTGATCATAGTTTTATGTGACATAGGATCCTTCTGATTAACGACCTAAAGACTAGTGAGTAGTCTATTTCTCTATATACATTTTATCAAATGTGTAGTGGAGTAGAAATATGATTAGACAAAGATTATACAAACTAATGGATGTAGACAGAATAATGATAACAAGTAAGGCCTCTGCTTGAATGTTTCTTAATCTCTCAGTTATATCATTATTTTGTCGCTTTGGGGGAATGACCTTTTCTGTAAGGGAGATGTAACAATCCATACTTAAATAACGTAACTCAGGAAATTTCTTTAATTTCGAGTTCTTACAGAAAATACTAGGGTAAAAACTAGAGCAATATTTTTTGTTTGTTTCAATGGTTACCTTTAGAAAAGGATCTGTGGATTCCATAACCCACACTTACTTTAGTGGAAAAGGAAGAATGAAAGACATGAGCATAGGAGAGTAGAGAAAATATCACCTCTGAGCACTTGATTTCGATTATAATTTCTTGAACCTCCAAAATTACAATAAACATGTTTCTTTTTCACAGCGGATATTTCTTAAATCACCTGAGTTCTCAAACATACCCTTTTCACTTCAAGAAAAATATAAGTCTCATCTGGAATATTGGCACTCCTTTGGCAGAAGAAAAAGAATAGGAATATACTTGCATGATGCATTTTTAATATACCATCTTATAGGAAGAAACCAAAGAAGGGATATCCCCTTCTAATATTTGAGAAGATTCTAATATTTTAAACAGTAACTTCAAATTTCACAATCTAAAACAGAAGTTTATAAACATCACTGTAACTGATCCCCTTTGATACATTTAAGTCCCCTACTTGCTACATGTATTAGCATTATTTGATGTAAAACACTACTTACTTCTGAAAGGAGTTCACTTACATGGCCTTCTTCAGTCCATACTTTTCTTATTTTATTTCAGTAGTAAGTATGTGTAATGTAAGTAGGAATACTTTGGATTGCAATAATGACAAAATTTAAAATTTTTCATATATTACATATTGTGTACTGGATTCTAAGAAAATCGCTTTTACTTCTTTCTTATGTTTGCTCCATAAATTAGAAATAAGTAAGCTATCATGTTAATTACATCATTCTATTAATGTCTGATTTTTCGTGGGAATAAGATCTATTTTTGCATTGTTTAACTCTTTATAAAAATGTTATGAATAATATCATTCCATCTCATTTGCTTTTTAATTTAATAGGAAGTCTTATGTGAAGAGTGTACTTTAAATAATCACACAATGATTCATTTTTCTTTTCATCCTGTATGCAAAAATTCAACATGTGTTTAATAAATAGATTTTTATAACCATAGAAGACAACTTTGGAACAGACTATGTTTCCCTTTTGCTAGACGTAAAACATAAATTTGTCAAAATACATCCATGCAAAAATTGATTTAGAGTTTATGGGACTCCTAAAGTACTATTTTATGTGATTTAATTACATCATCTCAAGTTTAAAAATATTTCTCTTTTCATGTTTTACTGAAAAAAAATTTTGCTGGAAAAAAAAGTTACTGTTGCTGGAGATTCTAATATCTTGTAAAATCTTTCTGGAATGTAAACAACCATATATGTTGATATGTTGAGGCCAAAAATTTTATCTCTTAGAAAACCATTGAAATCTATATTATTACCATTACAATTAGGACTTTTATTCCCTTTGTTCTCTGCTTCTGATATCCTTAAAAGGAAGGAGTTAGAATATATTGTCTCCAAAATATTTTCTTTTAGTTTTTTTGTTTTTTTTCTATTATAGGGACTCACTAAGAGCTTGGATTCCTAGTTATCCTCCTGATTTCAGCCTCCCCAGTGCTGACATTACAGTGGTATGCCACTATGCCTAGACCCTGGCTGGCTCAGCAACCCTGGGGACTGGGCTGGCACAGCATGTAGTGCCAGGGATCGACCTTCAGTCCCTGTGCTTGCCTAAGCTTGCCCAAGCAGGTGCTTTTGTTCACTGAGCTCTCCTTTTACGTACTGTACAAGTCTGTGCATTTTCCCATCGTTTATGCAAAGCTAGGTCATACTTTGTTATGAAGCCCTTGTCCTTACCAAATGATGGCTGACAATTCTTTTCTTTTGGTTTCCTTTTTTTCTTTATCTTTCTTTCTTTTTTTGTGGTACCAGAGATTGAGCGTAGGACCATGCCCTTGCCAGGCAAGTGTTTATTCTACTGAGCAATCTCGCTGGCCCCTGACATTTCTTATCTTCGACTGATTACCTGATTGTCCTTCCTATGGGAATAGTATAAGCATTGCACATGAAAATGTTTGTAAATTGCCTAATTTATTACTAATAACTAATAATTAATATCAGAAAAATAAGCACTTGCTCCAGTATCTTTTGCAGTGTTTGATGTGTATAGATACACTTAAAAAGTAAAAGCTCAACATAGAATATATATGACTGATGGAAAAGTGTCATTACATGGGTTATGACCTAAATGTCAAAGGACCTAGTTCTAGCTTTGCCATTGACTGTTATGTGACTTGAACCAATACCTCACATTAAGTTGAGAAACTTTGCATTACTTGAGAACTACATTTTAGTTCTCAGTTATGCCTAAGATTATGCAAACAAGTAACAATTTGGCTCCCATTTTTCCACTGGAAAAATCAAGAAAATTAGTTAAAATTAAATTTAACTAATCAAGAAAAGTAAAATTTAATCAAAGGTTTGAGTGATTTTAGACTTCAGAAGCACGTGCATTTTCAAATTTCTGGGATTTTGAGATCCATATTCTCTTTCACTCTTTCTTATCTCATGTAATCTTCTTACACTTTCAAAATATTTTAGTTGTTTCCATAACTAATTTAATGAATAATATTTTATATGTCCACTAGGAAACATTTTAAATTTCATTTTATATTTTTATTCCTTTGCATTTGTGTAGACCTTTCTATTTTTGTTTAAACTTTATAATCTGTTTAGATTGCTTTTGATTAGTGTAATCAATAAATTTTATGTGAATCTGGTAAGCAAGTTTAGACCAGCTGTGAATTGATTAGCTTTCAACAATCTGCTTCCTTTACAGCTGCCTGTGGCAGTACAGCTTGTATACAGCTGTAATTATGATTGGTGATGAGGGGAGGGGAAAAAATGATTTGGAAAAATTCAGGCATTATAAGTATGCCTGATGAAATTATTTCCTGTAGAAACTTGAAAATAATAAATGTCTGCAAACTGAGTGCTGAAAGAATAGAAATATAGAAGCTAGACAGATTAGATATATCATCACCTTTAAAATCTAGATCCACAGTAAGCTGCTCAGATTCGAAGAGGAATTACATTTTCATAGAGCAATAACTCTGCTGGGGACCATTTCCATGAATTCTGGATTTGAAATTAATTGCAAACTCAAGGAAATGCTTACCAGTGGGACATAATCATTCTTACTGGCAGTGAAGTTGTATAATGCCATTCTTGTATACTGTAATTCCAAGTGGTTGCATTTTAACTGACAATTATTAAATTATCATTTCATTTATTCCATCTATGCTAAGTTTCTGTCTTAGTATTTGGAATATGTTCCTGTAAAAAAAATCTACTGAAGGAAAATACATATTTGGCTGCCTCATTATAAAAAAACGAATTATTTGCACATTCATTAACACATGGCCTCAACAAAATTACAAAGAAACAGCACTGCATAGTAATTTCAGTAGTTAAAGAGTATATGACCTTGATATATGACTGACTATTTTCTCTATGCTTGGTTTACTATTCTGTATAATGTACAAACTATTGTGTCATCTACTGAATGATGTCATAATAAGTAGGTGAGTAAACAGTTTAAAATAATTCAGATATTTTCTTATTTTGGGGCTCAGGACATATTTCTCTAAAATATACTTGTAGAAGACCACAGTACATCAACTGAAAATGTATTTTCTTGGTGTATTTTGTGGTGATTATTTTGAGAATCTTCAAACTGAGCAGTTGTAAAATGGGATTCTTCTCTAAAAATATTATAGCTGCAAAGATGTTGCATAGTCTGGTGTTGTAGACTGTAATCCCAGCTGAAGCAGGAGGATTGGGAGTTCTAAAACCATTTGGGGTAAGCTAGCAAGACACCATCTAGAAAAATAAAACAAAATAATATAAAAGCAAAAGAAAATATAAAATAAACAAATAAAATAAAATGAGCTGGGGCTGTATCTCAGTGATACAACATTCATGGGCAAGATCCTAGGTTCACACCAGATCAGTGTAAAAAAATCATTACTAAGAATGCTACTCCATACAGAATTTATTATCCAAGATATGGTAACAAATGTTAATCTGTATGATAGGACAACTTTTATTTGCCACACATTTGCTCTTCTTTCCTGCTGATAATTTGTACTTAACATCTCCCAGAAGGCTGAAACTTTTGTCCCTTTTTGTAGTTTAAGAGGCTATACATTCTTCAGTCACTTTTCCAGAACACGTTTTGCTGGCTTTATCCAAAATCAGATGGCTGGAGTGCATATGGTTGTTTCTGTGTTTTCTGTCCTATTCTATGCTTATGCATATGTGTTGTGTTGGAAATGAATGAATGTATTCCCACCATGTATTGCAATTTAATTTGAAACCTAGGAGTGATTTAGCTCTGAAATTTACCAGAATTTCTCATTTTTCAATGACTGTATCAATTTTAGGGCTGCTTTCTCCATAGTGGTAAAAATCGTTGCCATTTTAGTAGAAATCATGTCAATCTCCCACTCATTTTTGATGGAGTTTGTTTATAATGTTTTGTTTGTTTTTATTAATTTTATTGGTATTGCTTAGATGTACACATTGATTATGTGATCAAGCCCCAGTGAATTTCAAGATGTGAGAAGGCTCAAACACTTCAATGCCTGGTGTAGAGAAACTGTCTTCTGTTCACCTTTGGAGCTATGGTTAGGACTCCCCAGGCTCAGTTCCCTCAAGTCTCATCCACATACAGGACTCAGGGCTCCATGTTCAAGAAATTGAAGCAAAAGATCAGCAAAGAGCAGGTTCTAGCTTAGTCAGGCATGTCGCTAATTCCTCAACACCAAGAACTAGGAGCAAGGCATATTCATTTAAAGAGAAACTCAATGAAGTTAACACCAACA
>PVKA01029761.1:0-27823 GCA_004027165.1 Ctenomys sociabilis
GGGGGGGGGGGGGTTGAGTTTCCCAAAGCCTTCCATCTAACCGTTGTTGTGGCCTTTGGGGTGGAAGCTTGAAGTAGATTCTTGCTGTTAGTCCATGTTGACCCAACCTGAAATTCTGTGTTCTTTATAATTTCAAGGTTGCAGTAAAGAACACTCTGGAGCTATTTAAAATGTTTTGTGGTTTTTCTGATGCAAGAAGTCTCTGGGGAAATCCGATCCTCTGCCATATAGTGCTGTCATGTTTTTAGTGTACTAAATTTTTTAAAAGTTTGGAGCATTCTGTTTTATTTATTTCATCCACTGAACTTCAGAAAAGTAAAGGGGGAACCAAATTAATAGCTTGAAATGCTTTTAAACAGCTAGAATCCCAGCTGTTACTGCAAAAAAAGAGAACTTGTGCAACCACTGTGTAAGAGAGTATTTGTGTACACAGAAATAAATGGCACAACAGGGAAGTTCTTGTTTCATATTGTTCCTGAGCCTCCTTAAAATGAGAAAGAATTCCCCAAAAAATGAAAGTCTTTAATTCAGCTTAGAAAATGTCTGAGACCCTTTCTGCAAAGGCACTGTGCTCAGGTGTGTCTCGTAGCTCTCAGAAGCTGCCACAGCACGTGACTACCAACCAAGGCTTCGCACAGCAAAACTGTTCCTTGACCTTTTGGAGACATGAAGTCTGAATGAAGCTGTCCACAAGGCCTCGTGGAGAGGCTTCTTGGCTTCCGGTGTTGCCAGCAGTCCCTGGTGTTCCTTGGTTTCAAGATGCAGCACTGCAACTCTGTCTGCATCGATGACATTGTGTTCTCCCTCTGTCCCTCTCTTCTCTTCTTATGAGGCCAACTACTCCAGTATGACCTTATCTTTCCTAAGTAGGCCGGAGTGACCCTATTTCCAAAAGAAGTCTCATTCCTTTGGAGTTTCTGAAAATGACATGGATTTTGGAAGGAGATATATTCAATCCAACACAGGGATTCCTAAAATTAGTAAGAAGTGACTTTTTTCTTTAGGGAAGTGTAGATGGGGACATCAGCACAGAAAACTGTCGTGCACAGTAGTATGTAGTGGTCATGGCACAGAACACTGTGGATGTGTGGGGAAATTGGTGAGTGGTTGTGACTGTGGGGTAGTCAGGCAGGGCTTCTGGATGGAGTTGGTGACTGGCCTGAAAGATGACCGCTAGTTGGCTGGCGGTCATGGGACATCCAGGCATTGTGGGCTGAAGAACTAGTGTGAGCAGGCACAGGGGCACATTTGCGTATCTATAATGTGCAATTCCTGAAATACTGGAGTGTCTGGCTGGAGGAGCACAGCCTCTGAGTAGGGATTGCGCATATTGCAGGCGACACTGGGCAGGGTGAGAGGAGGGAAGAGGACTGAAGTGAGGAGGAGGCCAGGAAAGTGACAAAGCCTCAGCATTTATTTCCATGAATGACTGTGGCACAGGGGTTTTTGTGAGAGGCGAGGGGAAAGTTCCAGGAGAGGCAGATGACCATTCCTTCAGGGGCCTGCTGAGATGGAAATGTTGTTTTGAATGAGTGAGGAACAATGACAAGACAATTTTGCCCTCGGTGATTAGTTCTGCTTCAGAGTAGAGCTGCTTTAGAAGATGATTTCAGGGGCCTCTTTAGGAGGAGGTCGGAAAGAGGTGGCTGCTTCCATGGTGTTTGAAATTTGAGTCATCAGAAATGCTCTTTTGACTCCCAAAATACCTCTGGGATCCAGGCAGCTGATGCTTTTAATTCCACTGCTTACAGTTGTTTCCCGCTGTTAGCAGGCAAATACTTTCTGGAACAAGGATATCCATTTACTGTCAGTCTGTTGCACCTTAATAAGAGGGATTTTCACAGCCTTTTCTGCATGGCAGGTTTTTGAGAGAAGCATATGGCAGGAAAAGGAGACCCAAGGGAGGAGTTGTGGCCGTACCAACATGTAAACTTTGTCAGTCTTAACTAACCCTAAGCACGTTGGTCCCATGATCAAGACAAATCTGTTATGATTCTTGAGTTAAACCTTCTACTAGTATGTTAGATGAGACATAATTATTTTTGTCCTAAGTTTTATGGTTATGAAACTTTTGTTTTTGAAAGGAGCAATAAATCTCACCTCTCCCACTCTCACTGCAACAAAAATAATTTGTGTGGCAGCCTTTGTGGTCTATTCTGGTGAGACTATGCTGGATAGGGCTGATGTGCGTATATCGCAGAAGGGCTCTGTCTGTGTCAGAGGGTGCTCATGCTAAGCTTTGGTGGCTTATCTCATAAGTTCATTCCTTATTCACATCACAATGCAGTTATAAAGTCAGTAGTTGTAGTAGGGTGTTCCTTATAGTCCTTCAGGGACACAGGCTCTTCTCACACTCTGTCTAGTCTTTAGGGCACTGTCTCAAGCCACAGACAGGATCCCTAGCTTTTCTTCAAGCCAGGGGAAAAGAGGTATGCCTTGGCCTATAAGTGGCATGCCTGTACTTTACATTCCATTGATGGGCACTGGTCCTGCAGGGCGTCCTGCTTGGAGACTGGGAGATGGGTCAGTTGTGTGCCCGAGAAGAGGAACAGCCTCGGGAGCCCGCCATTTACACAGGTGCATCAGGAGGCCTTTTGGTGTCTTGTTTCTGTGTGATGTAACTTGGCCCTCGGGGTTGTCCTGAAGAGGACAGTGCACAGTAGACACTAGCAGCAACCTAAAACTGGCTTATGTTTAGAAAAGTGAAAGTCATGCCCTCTACTTAGTAAAGGGGTATCTTTCCCTTGATGTTTTGCCGGGTAAGGTAGGACAGAGTCTTCACTCAAAATTACCTGTTTTGTTTGTTTTCTTGTTTATTTGTTTGGTTGGGAGTAGGAAAAAGCTTATGGAAATTTTCCATGCATACATGTTGGAATCGCCTTAAACAGGAGTTTTTGGTTTCGATGATGTGGCTTTTCTACTAGGTTTCACTCTCCTTGGAGATGACAGTGCGTTACTGTTTGTAGGAGGACAAGAGACCTTCTACTCCACCTCCTTCTTTTATGTAGACAGAAGCACTGAGAAATAATTGGGTTGCCCAGGTTACCAGGAGGTAATGGCACACCTGGGTCTCAATCTCCATGCCACAGATTTCTGTTCAGGCCATCTTTCCCCTAGCACCAAGCTGTTCATAGAGAACTGCCAGGTGGGGAGCAGCCCTGGCCTGCTGGGGTGGTGAACGTCAGCTGGAGCACAGAGGCTGGACCTGGGAAACAGAGGTCCTCCGAACACTGAGCTTGCTTGCTTGAGCATGTTTCAGTCAATTTTATCCATGTAAATCCCTGGGCTGGCAAGAGTTGTGGATTTTTATTTTTTTCCCTGAGAAAAAAATCTTATTATTTATTCTCTCAGCTGTTTTTAAAATTTTATTTTTTTAAAAATTTTTTAAAGAGAATAAAAATAGTAAAAAATATTAGAAACTATATAGAATTTCAGTAAAGAAAATAATAGGAATTCAATGGTGATTGTCATATTGCATACTATTTTTTCTAAATTTTAACTTTTTGATCTGTGTTTACTTTTACATACATTTTCAAGTTATAGAGTGATAGTACAGAGATTAAGTAAATATATATAACAAAAATATGAATGTAACAAAACTTGCCTGAATTTCCATAGTAACAATGCATTATATGTACATGCTTATATACAATGGTTTGAAATTGTGCAATATGAAATAAATATTATGCAACCTCTAAAATATTTCATATTATGCAATATGAAATATTATACAGCCATTAAAAATTGTTTTAAAATAAATAATGGTATGGAAAGAGTCTCATATATTTCTATACTTTTGCATAATATTATTTGCTTTGTAATGGAAATAAAAAGAGTTCTGCATCCTTTACACTTTGTAAAAAAATTCCGAGTCTTTAAAGGTTGCATAATACTGCATCTCATGAAAATATACTATTCTTAAGATAATGGCTGAAGTGGGGAGAAGGGGAAGGAAGCATACATTTGATTTTTTGGCTATGACGGTGTTCCTCTTCTCCCAGGGAATCAGCAGCCTGTTCAGCTCTCTGAAAGTTGTCCGGCTGCTCCGTCTCGGCCGAGTGGCCCGTAAACTGGACCACTACATTGAATATGGAGCTGCCGTGCTGGTCCTGCTGGTCTGTGTGTTTGGGCTGGCTGCACACTGGATGGCCTGCATCTGGTACAGCATCGGGGACTACGAGATCTTCGATGAGGACACCAAGACGATCCGCAACAACAGCTGGCTGTACCAGCTGGCGATGGACATCGGCACTCCTTACCAGTTCAATGGGTCTGGCTCAGGCAAGTGGGAAGGTGGGCCCAGCAAGAACTCAGTCTACATCTCCTCACTGTACTTTACCATGACCAGCCTCACCAGCGTGGGCTTTGGGAACATTGCCCCATCCACAGACATCGAGAAGATCTTCGCAGTAGCTATCATGATGATTGGCTGTAAGTACAACCGTGCTGGAGTGGGCATATCTTCTCTGCAAGTTTTCTTTCTATTTGCACATGTTCGAGGTACACGGTGATTACTTTTATTGTGGTGAGCTGGTACATGTATATAACACATCCTAGTTCTTTGCCATCCTCCTTTCTTTTCCTTCCTCCCCCTCCATCTCTTGGTCCCCTTCTATCTCCCTGTTTCCTATACCCTATCTTTTATTTTATTCTTTATTTATATTGTGCATTTCTTTGGTAAGAGAACCTATGTGTTCTATAAGCTTGTGTGCCAGATTTATTTCAGTTGAGGTGATGGCCTCACGGTGCATACACTTTCCTACAGAGTACTAAGGGTGGGCATACCTGCTGGACATACCTACTGTTTGCTGGAAGTACGGCAGTGGCTCCTATGCCACCAGGGCCAGGGTATAAAAACTTAAAATAAGGGCAGTGTTTTCATTAACACTGGAAAGTGTTTCTAATAACTAAGGGCCGTATGTGTGCACTATAAAACCAGTTGAGGAAATATAAAAGAATATATGGTAGAAAATGAAGGCCATTCGTAACTCTGTCTATCAGAAATAACTGCTATTACTTTTTTGTGCTTTCCCTTGTGAGGTATTTTTCTATGCATATCTGAACACATAGGTGCAGTTTTATAAAGTTAAAATGAGAAATGTTATACATTTTGATGAAGTGTTTCTTGCACAGTGAATTGCAGAAACCTTTCAATGTCAGTTTAGTTTCATTCTTTCAATATAAGATATGTGTGTGATGTTTGATATACATAGTGAAATGGTTGCTTCAATAAAGCACACCAACATACCCATCTTCTCACCTAGTCATTTTTCTTCTTTCTGATAAGATTTGTTGAAATCTGTCAGCAAGTTTCCAATATTCATTACAGTATTATTAACTGTGGTTATGCTACAGTCTCAACTTAAACATAGCTAATGGGCTGCACAGAATAATATAGTATGAAAAAAATTTGAAAAGGCATTCAAAATAGTTCATTAATAATCTATTTTGATCATATATCAAAATTATATGGGTTACATGAAATACCCTCTTACAATTAAAGTGATTTTTCTTTTTCCTTTTAAATATAGTTTGTAGGAGAATTTCAAATCATGTTTCTATTGGACAGGCCTAGTCTTGATCAACATTTTTGATGTCTGCCTATTAGTTGAAAAATTTTCCAACTCAGCAAAACAAAACATACACACACATATACCACAGGGGGAAAAAGGCTCTTGTTTAGTTGGGAAAAAGTAGATTAATCAAGTCACTTTCCTGGGTTAAAAATTGACCCATTCTTGGGTCAGGGTTGTCCGTCCACTGACCACTGTGAAGTCTAGAAACCACTTTTGACTGAAACTGTAAACTCCTCTTGCTAAAAGGAGTTTTAGGTACAGGAGACCTAGATACCTCGAGCGAACAAAGAATGTGAGTGACTTGGACTCACTGTGGAGCTGCCAAGTGCGTCTTGTTGATGCTTCTGTGATGATGGGGACATGGGCCAGGGAAGTCCTCATTTGAATAGTGGTCTGGTTCCACAGGAGGACTCTTGGCTCATGGCCAGTAGCAGAAACCATGTGCCTAATGAGCTTCTTCTTGATGATGTTGATGGATTAGTTGTACAAGCCTGGGAAAAGCCTGAGGCCCCCAGTGCACTCACTTTGTTGAATGAACTGGAGATCCTGCATCCCACTTGCTGTGTGGATGTTGTTAGCCCAGATTTTCACCTTACCACCTTCTTCACCCCAGCTAGCCTGTCCTGTCTGATGAGGCATTTATGCTAGCAGCTAGCCTGAGAGCTCTTGCAGAGCATGTCTGAGGGGCAAGAATGGAAGAGGCACGTGTGCCAGTGGACCTCTTGGGTTTGCTCCTTGCTTTAAAATGAGTTTTAGTAGAGATGGTTTCCTGGCTATGGGATGCAGTCTTAAGGATCTGTGGATGGCTAATTGTTTCAGTTTAATTAGAACTTTAGGAGCTTTTTCACGCCATAGGAAAGGATTTAAGTCCTTTATGCATCTAGAAAGGTTCTAGCATCAGCTGCACTTATTTCTTAGCCAGAGCTTGCGGAATTTTTATTTGTTTTATTTTACTGTTGTTTTGTCACGTGCATGCGTGTGTGTGTGTGTGTGTGTTTGTTTGTGTTTCGGGGGGGTGGCCCCAGATGCCAACTATACGTTCCTCTCCTGAGCTGTGCCCTTAGCCTACTTGCAGTACATTTGGAGGCTTAAGAGTAATCAACCAGATGCAGTGTGCTCGGGACAAGATTTCGTCCTCTCAGTGGAGAGCTAAGATGCTTTGTTAATTAGAACCTGTCATTATAGCCATTACAGAGAATTTGCTAAGAGTGGTCAGTTACAAAATGGGCCTATTTCAAGAGCTCCCCAAAGGCTTTCAGATACCAAATCTCCTTGCAACTTTTTAATCTAGAAGAAAGTAGCTCTGTGACAGGTAGTAAAGATAAACAATTCTTTTTCTCCAAAATCATTCTATGAGTAACATAGTTTTCTAAGTATGGGGAAAACATTAATTATTATCACTTGTTTTCTTTTGCACCTTTTCTTAGTGAGATAATGTTTGAGTCTGTTTATTTTTTATTTATTTATTTATTTTTTTTTTTTTTTTGTCTTTTTGAGACAGGGTCTCACTATGCAGTTCAGGCTGGCCTTAAGCTCACTTTGTAGCTCAGGCTGGTCTCGAACTCACAACAATCCTCCTGCCTCAGCCTCCCGAGTGCTGGGATTACAGGCATGTGCCACCATGCCCGGCTTGAGTCTCTTTAGATAAAAGTTTAATACACAGATAGTCCCTTCTGCATCCTACAGTCTTGATTAAGTGACTCTATTAATAGTTTCCTGAATGCTTGTTGCTTTTTGAGGCACAGCACTAGTGCATTGCACACGATTCCTTATTGCCTGTGACAACTGTGTACAGTACAGATTAATTACCTCTGCTTTCTAGGCCTCAGAGAAACTAACTCATTTTCTTGAGACTGTGGGGCTGATGAACAGGAGCAAGAGGGTATAGGCCGGGCCCCTACTGTGATGGTGACAGGGTGATGGTGCTGACCCTGCCACGCACTGGGAAGGTCCAGCCTGGACAGTCTGCCACGCTGCTCACTGATGCAATGAAAATTCTCCATGAACTTTAGCAAGCTGCCAGTTTCTGCGCTGCAAACTTTTTCTATGCTTGTTTTTTGTTGTTGTCATTTTAATTGAACAAGATTATGTGACAAGCTCCCAAGGGCTGGGTGCTTAGGGAGCCAGCCATCTCTCAGCAACCTGTCACCTACAGTTACATCTGTTTCATCTCCCAAGTGACACACACCTGACAAATTCTTGTGTTAACAAGAAAGTTATTGCCTCTGTGAAATGAATGCTAATTACCCTTGTGTACTCACGCTCTCTACAGCCTTTGGTCAAGATAACTGCTGATGTCTTATTAGATTTATGGGCTTCTGCTATCCTCCTTGCCTGAGCGCTTGCACTCGCTCCTCTCCTGCCTGCGTGGCTCATAGGGCAGACTGCGGCAGGAGGGCGGTTGCCCTGCGTGGGCGCATTAGGCGCTGTCCACCTCTGATCCCAGGTTCTCTGTTGCTTCCCTGCCAGGTCACTGTGGTGGTCATTAAGGGGCGGGGTTGGGGAGGGAGCCCGGGCCCATAAACTTCTGAAATATTAATTATGTTATGACCATTTTCTTCTGTGCAGTAAAATTCACTGCATAGTAATGGCATTCCTTAGCTATTCTGTTGCAGTGTATTAGCATAACATAGATTATCCACTTTTTTCTCTTTCTTTTTTGCTTGGACTATCTCATTACAGCTTGGCTTGTTCCCTAGCAGATGCTAGGAAGCAGAACAACTAAATATTTGCAAAGTAGCCACTTTTCTCATCATTAATAAAAATTTTCATTATGAAGAGTTAAACTCTATTGGCTAACTTAAGATTTTTGTTTCCTGTACCAATTTTTTAATTAGGACATGTTTGTAGCACCTAACTATTACATTTATTGTGGGAAGTTGGTACACATACGTGACCCATCTTAATTCTTTTTATCCCCTTCTGCTCCACTTCCTCACTGCTCCCTCCTTCTCTTATTCTCTTTTCTTTATGGAAAAGTTCTGCTTCCTTGTTTCCTTTTATATTTTTAGGAAAATGGATGCATATTGATGCCACGATGTTAAGTGAAATAAAAACAGACCCATATGCTTAAGTATTACATGGTTTCTCTTATATGAGAAGCCTAAAATACAAATAAATGAAAGAGCAAAATAAAATAAAATAAAATAAAACTTTTGTGCCTAGCAATGGGTGAAGTGCCTCACAGTGTCTGCAGTGGTCTGCTTTTTTGTCCGACTTTCCAGTCTTGGTTCTTGGCCTGAATCAGGGGCCAGCTCTTGCCAGGGCCTCCTGTCCCTCCTTGTGTGCGTCTATGTGTTGCCTGCAGGAGTGCACCCCAGGCATCGTACGTGGACTAATGTTTTTACACCTCAGTCTCTTTTGTGTGTTAACCGTGTATTAGAGCAGAAGCCTTTCACCACCTCCCTGGTGGGTAGCAGGTGGACACAAGGCTTGGGAGTGCGGTGCTGCGGCTGCTGTCCTCAAGGGGTTGGAAGACCTTGGTGGTGGAAGCAGTGCAGAAGACAGAGCAGGCCTTGCCACCCCACCAGCCTGTGACAAAGGCCCACGCTTGGAATCTTCACCAAAGGCTGAGCCTTGCCCCAGCTGCCAAGGGGGTCCCCAAAGGAAAAAGAATCTGCAGGGTAAGAGTCTTGTTACCTTAGCTTCAGCTAGGAGTATAGTCCTGTCTTAAGCATTTCTTCAGAAGAATTTGATAGTGAGGTGACAGTTGCCATTTTTTAAAAATGCACTTGTACTTTTCTGCTTCTCTCCTCAGAATGTCATGGCTATCACCCTGTCATCCTAAATAAGCTTCATCCTAAATAAGCTGGTAGGGTCAGTAATAATCTTGGTGGGGTCTGGACACTGCTCCTGCTCTAGATGCACTCTGCTCTCTGGTTTCACATGTGGTCTCCTGCCTCAGCACTGCCTTATACCAAAATCTTGGAGGCAATTTTTTTCTTCTACGTCCATACCTCACCCCCAGCTCCATTAAGACCAAAGCTTACTGTTGATACCAAAGGACTCTTGTGAGCATCTGTTGGGTCTTGCAGAGCTCTCCTTTTAACTGATCAATTTTCATACATACTCCCCATGTCCTGTATGCTCCCCTACAGCCACAGGGCCCGCTGCTATGGTTTCCTTATATTGCCTTTCTTCCTATGGGGTGGGGGAGTACAGAAACTAGTGAGTACTTATTGTTAGCCCAGTAGGAAACCTTGTGAACTTTCTGTGTGCATTGTCACTTACATTTAGATATGAGCTCTATGCTGCCTCTTTCATGATCTTAATTTTTTTTTCTTCACTTTTTGCTGAAAGTCTGCATCCTACATCTTTGGCAGCACTGGCGATTGAGCTCAGGGCCATCATACTGAGTTGTACCCCCAACCTGGTTTTATTTGTTAATTGGAGGATAGCACCTTACTAAGTTGCCAAGTTGTCTACCTTGTGGTCTCACTGCCGCAGCCCACCACAGTACTGAAATTCCAGGTGCATACCAGGGATTGAACTTTCAGGACCTGGAGCTTGCCAGATAGGTGCTTATGCCACTGAGCTGCATCCCTCGCCCCTAAATAGTCTTTTAAAATTTATTGACTCAATGATTCTGAACTGTTGAAAAGGCAAGGACATTGGGGAAGGAGTCAGCCCACCAGCCTGCAACATGGGTTTTGATAGTGGACAGAGATCCCAAAAATGTTTCCTGAAAGTTTAGGCTACATCTGGCTTCCTTGAAGACACCAGAGACCCAGACATTTTGCTGTGTTCACACAGGTTTCATACTGGGATCCCATATGGGTGTTCTAGTTTTGGCCATGTTTTTGTTTGTTTGTTTGTTTTTTGTTGTTGTTTTGTTTTTGTTTTTTCTAGAAAGTTGAAAGAAGGGAAAGGGAGGAAGTCTGGTCACATGCCCTCCCTCTGAGAACAAGCCTGGGAATTTGCCTATGAGTTGGGTTACCTGGCCACACCAAGAAAGTGGAGAATGTACTCTTTTGTGCAGGGCTGTCATTTTTCTAGGGAGAAACACATAGAAGGGTGAAAGGTACCAGGGAACAGCCAGCAGCATCTGCTCCAGCTTTCTTCCTTCTCCTTTTCCTCCTGCTTCTCATTTTTCATTGACTGACACCAGCGGACTGTTCCCTTGGGACAGCTAACCCTGTTGGAGCTTCGCCCCAACCATTGTTACTTAGGCGATGTTGACTCAAATTCTGTGTCAGCTCTGTGCTTTTGTGTTTGTTGGTTGAAGGCTAAAGGCTATCCTGACAATCTCATTTAGTAGGAAGTGAAAACAAAATGGGGTGATGATGTATGACAGCTCTTCAAAAAAAGTTGAAAGTCTTACATTTCAAAGTGATGATTTTTAATTAGTAACAGTAGCTGTTTCTTGCTCTTCTCAGTTAACTTTTTCCCCCTATTTTTAGAAAAAAATATTAATTGTTGCTCCCTTCTGAAAAGCATGGGAAAACTATTTAATTTCACTTTTAGTTTATGTTTATTTTGGGAAATGGGCCAGTGTTCAGAATTTTCTGGGAGAAGTAACTACTCATTTCTTATTTTTTCTCAGAGTTCTTTTTTTGCCTGGAAAATCAGATCATTTTATCTGGAACCTGATTTTGAAAGAATTCTGTCTACTTTTGTGCATTTCCATAGAGTAAACCTACTTCTGACATAATCTTGGGCTGCTTGCTGTCTTTTAGATTCTTCTTTCCTGACCTCTAGGAAACTAACCCTGGTTCCTCCTGGGCTTTTCCCAGGCCTTAGTTCCGTTGTGCTCTCGGGCTGGACTGGCCCCATGTGGGTTTCCTTAGTGGTACTCACCTTAGTTCTCACGGCACCCTAGTTACCTTCCTCACCTGCTGCATATGTTGTCTAGTTCCAGGAAGACTCAGCCTCCAGATGGAAGGATGAGTCTCCCTGCTCTTCTCCTGTGCCCACGCACATTTTGCTAGAGTTTCTGTCTACCAGCTGTTTCTGTCTACCAGATTCATCTCTGTCTATGATATACTTTGACCTTTGGCAGTTTCTTCAACTGAAGATGGTACCACTAGAGGTGGAGGAAAATCAGTGCAAAGCGTGTAACATAAAAGGACACTTATTAGCTTACACTGCAGGAGAATGTTCTCCAGTTCCTCCTGCCATTGCACACACCAGGTTCAGCAAACAAGGATGGTTTGCAGCCCTTTGTTAATTCTCCAACTGCTACTTGTTCTAAGAGAAGTTAAGTTTGCATGGAATATCACATGTGTTGTAGTACTTCCTTTGAAATTTTTTGGGGGTATGAGGATCTGAGGTTCCCTAGGTACAAAATGTCTTTTAAAGAAAGGCCCAACAGCAGAGCAAGTTAGGAGAAGCTTTTATGTAGAAAGTGTCTTTGCATCATTGGAGGGCTTTCCAGATCTTATGGGCAGGATCTTTGCTGTGCAGAACTCAGGACCAGAGGCAAGAGCGCTTCCTCAGAGAGAAGGGGAGAAAGGACTCAAAAACAGTTATGCTGTGACCACCCCACACAGAGAGGGTGTCACTGGGAACATTTTACTTCTCAGTGACCCTCCACGTGGACTTCCTACTTGCCTCTGTTTTACAGATAGAAAACTAAGACACAGAACCATGAAATGTGTACCCCAGATCACAGTTACAAGGTGGCTAGGTTGAATTTTGATTCTAGTTTCACCAGACAACAAAAATCTTTCTCCTTGTGTTCTTGTTCACAATGGTGATTATTTTGAGATGTAGGGGTAAAGGTGTCCTTGTGGTGTGTGTGTTGGGAGGTGAAACACTGGGAAGAGAAGAGAGGGCGGTGGAAGAATGGCAGGGGGTGGGTGCCTTTCCTGGAAGGTAGTTCTAGTACGGTGAATTATAATGATGGTGAAAACAATGTCTGATTGCACATGCTAAGGGAGGACTTCATCCTGGATGTAGCTGAACTGCTGCACTGACAGAGGAATCTGTAGCAAGCTTTAATGTTAGATCGGGCTGAGAATGCATGCTAACTGGAAAGGCATATTGTCTCCAACCTCATGGTATTCACATTATTTGCAAAATTCCTTTCCTTTTTAACAACACAGTTTCTATTTAAGTGGAAATAGAAGTGCTGGTAGAATCCAATCTTTTGTTTCCATTCTGCTTCTACATCTGTTTTTGTCTTTGAAACTCTTAATACTCCATTGGGACAGGCAACATTCTTCCACTTTATGGATGAGGAGATGGAGGTGCAACTTGGTACCCAGCCTGTGAGATGCAGGCTTGGGCTCATGTGTCCCAGCCACTGGTGCTCTGGCTCTGTTGGCCCATCATGATTGTGGTTGGTCCTTTTAGCTATAGACCGAACGCTATGCCCATGGGTCATGGCAGCAGGCCCTTCTGTGGGATGCCCTGGGACATGGAGAAGTGGTGATTGTAGTGAGGAATGCTCCTGGCCTTCACTCCACCTTTAGCTGAAGGTCTTGGACATCTCGTTCACACCCTGCTGCCTGCTTTTTATCAGACACTTGCTGTGGCTCTCAACTTATAGACTGACAAATGTAGATAGCTAGAGAAACCACACCGAGGAGAGCAGAATTTCCCCTTCCTCCTTTAAAGGTGTTGGAAGGGGAAAACCCACCAGGGAAATAGTTTCTGAAACTACATGGATAAGGACAACCACTATATCTACCTGCAGCCCCCTAGAATCTTAAGTGAGAGCCTCACAGATTCCAGGCCCTATGTGAGTGCCAGGGAAGGAGCAATGAGTAAAGGGTATGAGCTCTGATGGGCAAGGCTGGTGAGCACACAAATGACATGTGTCTTCTCCAAGGCAAGGACAGCTTGCTATGGGACTATGCTCCAGGGCACCTTACACAGTCAGAGAACGAAGATAAGGCTCAGGGAGGACACACCCCATTTGTGTGTGAAGGATCCTGGGCAAGGCACTGAGGGCCTTCCCAAGGTACCTGCCTAATGATCCTCTCAGCTCCTCAAGTCAGGAGCAGTTTGGGCCACTCCTGTCCACAGGAGGCTCATTAAGTACTGGAGGGGTGGAGGAACAGATGCTGATCATGTAGCTTGGGAAACAGAGAGAAAACTCACATGAAGCTGGAGAGCAGTGAGTGTTTATAGAATAAGCTTTCAGACTTCTGGGAAGATGATGTACATTTCAATAATATGGAGGTAAAGGCCATGTGAAAGGGATTTATTTTATTTATTTATTTTAGGCAAGAGATTTTAATCTGCTCAGTTAATGATAGGTCATCACTTATAAGGAGGAGTATATAAGAATAACTCATTTAATCATTATAATGTCACTTCTCCTTATAAGTGATGCATATCCTACCTGTTAGCAGTTTCCTTCATATTATCTTTCTTCTTTTCTGGAGGAATCTTTTTGTCTGTGTCTTTTACTCTGAATAACTTCACTGAAGAACATGATACACAGTGTATTAACTATTGCTATTCTTTAATTTTGTTATGAATTTTGTTCTATTTGGTCACAAAAAGAATAGTATTTATAATGAACTTATTGAGTGTATACTACATGCAGAATATTTCATGTATTTTTTTCCTTTAGCTCTCCTTCTGCCCCTATGTCCAAGTGTGAACACGGAAGCTTAGAGAGGTGGTTAGTTCACCTCTGGGAGAAGCTTCTGGTGAACTGTTGAGCCTGAACGCAAGTCCAGATTTCTGACCACCAAGCACAATGTCCTTCCCCTGCCCTGTGCTGTCATCTCAGCTCCCATCAGAAGTGAGGATGGCCCTGCAGTGAGCTCAAGCCAGAGGCTGCAGAGCCACCACCATCACCTTTCTACCAAGTGCTGAGAAGAAAGAGTGCTGACCAGAAAGCCGATCCCCTTCTCTGCACCAGCTGAACGCTGAGTGCCTACTCTGTGCCTGTTGACCTGTTAGAGGCTGGACTTCTTCCTGTAGTAGGCTATGGTGCATGACCAATTTGAAGCATCTCTCATGTGCCAACAGACAGGGTTTGAAACACACTAACACAAGTCCAGTTTGTTGAAGTTTTTTGAACACTGAGATCCCAGTCCTCACGTCTTCCATGTAGAAGAGTCATTGGAATACAGGCTTTATTTTTGTTGTAGATTTTTGGATAAGATAACTGAGTTGGACACCACAGCCCATGACACTAGTCAGCTTGATTCCATCACAGACTTCACTCTTCTCCTGGATGGCCCTCTTTGGATTGTTGTTCCACAGGAAGAGACTAAGTGGAAAAGAGGACTCTTTATGAAAGCCATCTCAACCACCAGGGACAGCAGTCAAGGTGCACTTTCAGTTGACTTTAAGTCAGGAATAGCATTTCCATTTCTGAAATCATGTGCCATAGCAAGTCCATGGGATTAAAACAGACAAGTGTGATATGAATCCTGGTTCTGCTACTTAATAGATGAACAAAGCACACAGTTCCTGAGCCTGTTTCTTTCATCTGAAAATAGGCATGATGCAAATTGAATTGAACCCATGAGGATGAAGTTCTCCCCTCTCAGAACCTTGCTTTCTGTCTGATGCCCAGACCAGAGCCGCAGGGTCAGCGAGTTGGTTGATGGTGATTACATTCTCTAGCCGCCTTTGTCTGTGTTATTCATACATCAGTTGATTGAATTATTTAACAGCCTTACCCAGGGCTTCGGGAGGTGTTAGATGTGAGTTGAAAGGCAGAGTGCAAGTGTTCTGTTCAAAGATGTTGAGGAAGAACAAGGACAGCACAGTGCTTCACAGCAGGAGAGCTTAATAAGGGTTCATGAGTGGAACTAAATATCAGGAAGAAAACCTGTAGGTGAGGGTGTTGCAAAATGTGGTGTTGTCTTGGCCAACTCCAAGGACTGCAGATTCACAGAATGTTTCCATTTTCACTTTTCCCCATTGTGGTCCTCTGCATGTGTGAGAAAGAGTAATTTTAGCTTTCATCAGATAGACATCTGATTCTGAATCATAGCTATGTGGTGATAAAAAGCCCACCATCGCCTCAAGAAAGCTTGGCATGGAGAGAGGTCTTGGTAGGAAGAGTGAAATGAAAGAGCAGAAGGCTTTGAAATAAAATAGCTATGTGAAAATTCATCAGTCTGCACAGCTGCAAGTCCATGACCTGCAGGTTTGACCTTGGTCTGAGTATGGCCCTTTGTTCCTCTCTGGAGGAAGGGGATGGGAAGAGCTGGGCTGGAGTGGGGTGGCTGAGCCAGAGCAGGGCTGTGGAGTGTCCTCCTTCTTGGTTTTTACTGCACAACTGCAGGCAGGCCCATGCTCAGAGGTCCCCAGTTTTGTATGAGGAAAACATAGCATCTATTGGAGAACTGCATTAAACTCTAATGAGCCCATACAAAGCTGGGCCCAGATGTACAGAGTAGTAGAGGAAAGAAGCCTGGCTGCAGCAGTGCAGAGAAAGCACCATATATGGAGATTTGGGGCCATAGGAAAGCCCATGTGGGGAACTCACAAGAGGAAAAGTGGGCAGCATGCAGGAGCCACAGGTTCTCCCCAGGCTGCCTTTTTCTGTTCCATCTCTTCTGGGAAGCTCAGGTGTTGAATTACTGAACTGTGACCACAGGGTAGATACGAGAGACTTTGGCATAGTCCTAGAAGCTTAATGGGTAGAAGGGAGGAATGATTACAGAGCAAAGATGTTCCTCAAGACATGATGTACCATTTAAGTCTTTGGTTCTCTCTCCCTCCCCTCCTTCCCAAATGTTGATCAAACCATGTTTTCTTCTGCTTTGCAGCTGGTTTTTCAACCCAACTGCAATTGTTTCTCACCATTTTCTTTAACAACACTAATCCAGGAACACAGGTGTGGGACAGAGTCATAGTGGCAGTGTTGCAGGCAGTCGAGTTAGATAGAAATATTATAGGTGGTCAGACAAGGCTAGGCCCTCAAGGAGAGAGTATGGAAGATGAGGTGACTTTACAACTTTGGGAGAGACAGACCCCTGCTGTGAGCTCCATCTCAAGACAAAAGAGTAAACAAATGCAGCTCCACACCCCCCCCCAAAGATAGACATCCAGAATTGATATTCTAAACGGGTCTCTTACCTTAAAAACACCTGGAAGTCACTAACACAGTCCCCTACAGAAAAATTTCGTTTCATAAACATGCCCCTTTGCTCTGTGGCTGAGCGATTTTGCTTGTAATCTCATTGGTTGACCATAGTGTTGTCCCACCTCATGCCCACCTGAGCGAGTTCCCATGTTTTCCACCTTAGACCTGCCTCACCACATAGTTTTATTCTATGAGACTCCCTGGAAGACACAGCTTCCAGAGCAATCTGCTCGGGCCCAACTTCTGTCCTTCCCTTGGATAGGTAGCTTTCTTTCCCATAATAAATATATTCTGCTTTTAACCTCTATTGTTTCTAAAATTCATTCTTTGATTTTAGAGAACACAAACTCGACCTAGGTATCTTTCAGGTTGGGAGTTTTCATTCCCCTGTATCAGCAGGAACAAAACAAAGATCTGTTTTTCTGTCCCTTATAAGCCAAATTATTAGAACCAAAGTCATGATTTAAGGAGTGTTAGTAATCTTGTTTTGACTTGAGGTGACCAAAGCTGCTGCATTTGCTACCTGACAATACTGACTCTCCATTGCTGTGTACCATGTGCTTCCTTAGTTGCAGTGTGACCCTACCTGCTGAGACCCTCATGGAGGACTCAGTCTCCTACATGGCATAAAAAAGACAAGCAGAGACCTGCAGTTTCAAGGACTTCTGGGGTGATCAGTTGTTGTTCTCTTGGAACAAAAGGCTAAGAGTCAGAGTGACCACAGCTTCTATTGCCCAGACACGTATAGGACAAGAAAGTAGGGTAAAGGTCATGATTGTGTGCTCAGGAACAATGGCTTCTGCAGGCTTGACTTGTAAAGGAGGAACAAAGCACTCTTGCACCAAGTACAGAGGCTTCTGGATTAAATAGTGGTTTAATGAATAACTTGATGTTTGGAGAACCAGCATCTTTACGGCTGGCAGGGCATTTTTCAATTTGTGTCTCATGGCCCCAGCAGAGACGTTATTTCACGTCTCAGTCCAGGGATTTCATAGGCTCCTGCTGGAGCCTCCATTCCAGGCATGAGGCTGAGGGTGGGGGAGCAAGTCTGTCCCACGCTGCTGCTGCTGTGCTGCAGTGAGACCTGACTGGGCTCGGCCACGTTCTTTTTTAGCCAATTAAGGGAGCATTTACTTCTATGCAGCCAGCTCTGCACATGCAGCTGAGCAGGGCAAGGATGAGGACTAAAGACAATGGGGGCAGGGGGCTTCATTTCTCAGGGCACATGGTGTGGTGGTCTCCCACGCCTTCTAATTTGAGGATAAATTTTTCTCTCTCAAAATGTCACTATTATGCTGTCCATGTCATCTGCAGCAGTAAGCAGGAGCTGACTACTCCCGTGTGGGAAAACGTCCTCTACCCTCTTTTATACCCTGACACTGACAGGCTTTCTCCATGCTGCCAACAACAGAGGGCACCTTGCCTTTCCTCTATTATTTTTTATTCCAGCCTCTTTTGTAGACTCCGACTTGCGTTTGGACCAGAACACAGTGTTTTTTGCTGTCTTCTCCTTCTCTGCTCCTCTTGCAGAATCGCAGAGTACCACTGTTCCCTGACCAAAGCTTGCCGGGCTTCTGCCTGTAGAGAAAGAACATTCCTACCATCTTTGCTTTGGCAATTGGGACCCAACTCCTAGACTGTTAGCGGAGTAAGCCCTTCCCCACGGGGGTCGGGGGGGGGCTGCTGCTGCTTAAGCAGGATCTTTGTTCCCTAACTAGGAAGGTATAGCCGTCACTGAGTAAATTTGTTTCTTTTTGTCTCCATGCAGACAAAAAAGGAGTTTTAAGTTTATAATTGTTGGGTATTTTTTGTTTTTGTTTTTGCTTGTGTGTGTAGTACCAGGGATTGAACTTGGGCCCTTGTGCTTGCCAGACAGGGTGCATATGCCACTGAGCTATATCTCTGGCCCTTTAGAGTTACAACTAAAATTTTAAATTTTAGTTTATGACTGCATACTACTATTTAAAATTTATTTTCATGATCATTTGACTGTCCAGTATGTGATTTGCAAGTATTTTCCACCATTCTGTGACTGAGTTGCCTTTTGCTTTCCTGATGTCATCCTGTAATGCACCAAAGTTTAAAATTTTTAAGCCCAGTTCCTTTCTTTTTTATTTGTTGCTTATGCTTTTGGGTCCCTAATGAGGGATACAGATCTTTAATGCACCCTCTTGCTATTCTCTCCTTAGCTTTAAGTCATTCATGTCACACACACTTCTTTCAGAGCTCTACCTCCCTTATCTGTACAATGGAGGTAGTGTTGCCTGCCTAACAGACAGTGGTGACGCTTGGCTGTGACGTCCATGAAGTCTTTGTTAGCAGACGTCTACTGAGTGCTCAATAAAGTAGTGCTGGTGTTATGAAAAAGCTGTATAGTCCCACTCCTCTTATTATCTTCTTCATTTCTGTCCTTACCTTAGTTAGAGTTGTGGATATTACCTGGTGAAAAATAATACTGTGCCGAAGAGAGTTCTTCGCTTTCTACCAGCAGGGTCAGCTCTCCTGCCCTGCCTGTCCACTAGAGAGGGAGGCTCTGAAGTGCTGGGAATGGGGAGGACGAGGAGCAGCTCTTGAGGCAGGTGGGGCAGAAATCCAAGGAAGACGCCTTGCTCTCCTGTTACACCAGAAAGAGGCTTCTGATGAGGTCGCCACATTGCAGGACTCACTTAACTGCGGCTCTTCTCCTTTAATCAGGCTTCTTACAAAGCAGTTATCTCATTATTTAAATATACTCCAGTTGAATGTTCTCACATTTATAACTCAATGATCTTAATTATGCATTAGTGAGAAAGCACTTGGCAGTGCAGTGAATTGCCTGCTGACGCCCCGTAGCTCCATGGCTACAAGTAGGGCTCAGAAATGCAAGTTTCCTGGCCAGGTATATAAAGAACCGGAGAATAATAGAGCTGCTGAAGATATAATAGCCTTTTCCTCAGAGATGAGTGCACTGGGCATGGCTCTGCTCTTGCTTGGGGATAGGGAGGAAAGGAGAGGACAAGCCTTTGGAGTGGGGTCAGCTCCTTATTTGCCAAAAGAACAGCTTTGTTTTCTGTGCCTCTGTGTTTTACCACCAGGAGATGGGCAAAGCCCCTCTCATCTTGCTGTTCCTGAGAGGTAGAGAGGTGGGGTATATCTGAGGTCTGTAATTTTTGGCCAGGACTCTCCAGAGTACTCAATGGGAAAAGCCTTGAGAGTTGACTTGAGATTTGCTGTTCCTGTAAGAAGAGCAGGGCACTAGTGTGAAGGTCATGGCATTCCATTCTTTCAGAATACTTATTATCTACTGTGTGAAAGGTACATCATCAGGCCAGGGGTATAGCTCAGTTGCATAAGTGCCTGCCTGGCAAGTGCATGGTTCTGAGTTCAATCCCCAGTATTGCCAAAAGAAAGAAAGAAAGAAAAAAGGCACATTATCAGTTTTTCTAAGTTGTAAATGGATCCTTCCACTCCATGCTTGCCCGTGTCAATGAAAAAGCTTTTCTATTTGCTAATGCAGTAAGATATTTTGTCTACCATTTGCACTTTAAGTGGACAGTAGGAATATGTGGTTGTCACTTTTGCCTAATTGTGCTTCTGAACAAAGCAGGGGATAACGTCCATGGTGCTGAATCTTTCTAGAGAGGATTTACTGTCAATTTGCTCTCTATGGTTGATTAATGTAATTCATTCTTTCATTTGACAAAATACTGAGCTACTAGGTTGTGGAAGTAAGCAAAACTTATACAGCAGGGAAAGCCTAGGAAGGGACAGAAATTTGATACAGAATTTTGTATTCAGCATGTATACAAAATTTTGATACTCATGAGAAGTCCTGCACACAATTTTGATACAGCGTGAAAAGTCTTGCAGTATGCTTATGGGGTAAGGAAACAATGGGTGTTTACCATAACCTAGAGCAAAAATGGAAGTTAGGCACATGGTGGGTGGGAGAGGAAGAGGGACAGAGGAAGCAGGGTGTGAATGGGTGGTGCAGACCAGACATGGTGCCTTGAAAGAGCAGGAGAGCACAGGGCTGTAAGGCAGAGGATAGAAGCAGCCAGCAAGAGCCAAAGCTCAGCACAGAGCAGTGACTGAGTTAGTGTGTGCTGAAGAGAGCATACTTTCTTCTGGGAGCTGCAGGAGACAGGAAAAGGTGTGAAGGAAGCATTCCTGTTGGAGATGAGCTTGGAGGGAGCGAGGTGAGAAGCAGGCAGGGAGTGCTGGTGTATTTTGCTGGAAAAGTGCAATGGTTTAAGCTAAGGCCATGACATCCACCACGGGAGGAACTTGAAAGATCTCAGAAATATTTTTTAGAAAAAGTAGACAGAAAGCTCCTGGCAGCATTTCTACCCCTTTTGGGACAGAATGTGCCAGTGTGCCATGCAGGACCCACCTCATCGCAGGCTTCCCTCCCAGCCTGTCGGTAGAAGTGACATTTAGCAGTGCCCTAAGGTCCACTTTCATCCACATGGCTGCTCTGTGGGTGGCTATGCACCAACAGTGGAAAGCAAAGCACTGGCCAGCAGCAATGGCGAGCATGCATGACTCCCGAAGCCAGGATTTCTTGTTCAGCTTCTACACAGAGCCACCTCCCACCACCTCTGAGCACTGAGGTGTGCCTGTGGGTGGGTGGGTGGGGCAACCTGGTGGCACTTTTGGCCATGTTCTACTTATACAGAGATAATGGTCAGCAACAGAGCAGCATCTTTATTTATTCCCTTTTTCCTGCAGTACCATTTGCTTGAGCTACTCTGGGGCAAACTGTCCTGATGGGTCTGTTTTACCAGACAAGTAATCAGTCAGATCCTGGGAATCTCTTTTCAGCCATCACTCTGTATTGATCTTGTCCCCTCTATAGAACTGGGGACTACTTGGGGCTTGAGGATGGGGTGTCATCTCCCCTTCACTTCCCTCCCCTCATGGGACCTATCACTTATAAAGATGTTTTCCCAGAGACTTCATTGTGGTCTTGCCTGAACTCCTTCTACCCCTCTGGGCCACCCACATGAACATCTCAGAAAGTATATACCTGCATCCCTGAGCCACACAAAGCACGGCTGCTAGGAGTCCAGCCTTGGTGCTCTGGGTGGGGTGTTTTGGAAGGGGAAGGTCTGTATCTTCTAGTACCTGAGCTACAAGTCCAGGCCTCTGGTGGTTGTCTATCTGAAATCATCCCCTTCTGGCTTTTATTTTGGACTCCAAGAACTTCTTGCCTTCTTCTACTCACCCCGCCTCCCTCTTCCAGACCTCAGAAAAGACCACACTAACAATATTATATGGGAGTTTGGCTTCTGAATGTCTCCCAGAGGCCCCGTGGTGCTATTGGAGGTGCTGGAGCTTTTAGGAGATGAGGCCTAGTGGGAGGAAGGTAGGTCACTGGACTGTGCCTTTTAAGGGAATTTGGGGATTCTGGCCCCTGCCTGTTGCTTGTTTTGCTTCCTGGCTTCCATGACGTGAATAGGCTTTCTTTTCCATGCATCTCTGCCGTGATATATTGTGCTGTTCCAGGCCCAAAGCAGCAGGGCTGAACAATAATGGACTGAAATCTCAAAACTCTGAACCAAAATAAACCTTTTCTCCTTTGAGGTATTTTGGTACCGTCACAGAAATTTTGTAACATACCTCCTGATCCCCACCAGTGACCTTCTCTTCCTTTCCTTCTCACACTCTCCATGGAGTCTGTTGTTCTTCTCTTCCTGAATAGTCCAGGCTTTCCATTCTTGGCTGAAGAATTGTTTCCCAGCAACCCCTCATAGTTTTTAAGGAGTCACGGTCCCTCTCCGAGGCTTTGGGCCTAGTGGCTTTGCTCAGAGTGCCACTGTGAGCTATGAAAACCTATAGGGGCTCAAAGCCTGTCCCTTGGGAAAGGAGAGTGTTCACATTTGTGGCTCTACAACCTCCCATGAGCCCTCTACCTTCTGTGTTTTGGGGAAACTTTCAGGAGTAAAGAATTCTGCCTTAGTCTTTGGTATATGACTTGGCTTCTGTTGATGTGGATAAAAGTACACAGTTGTTTGGTTTTTCTAAAACTTTGTATTTGATTCATCCTACTTGGAGCTTCCTTGAAGTCATTGGAGTAGAAATGGTTACAGCTACTTTGGGATTGTCTCATGGAGCTCGCAGAGAAGGACTGAGGTGGTAGGGTGCAGTGAGGGTGTGGGTTTATTTTCCTTGTTTTCAACCTCGTGAAGCATCCTTTGAACTTCACCACAGAAAGAAAGCTGATGAGGAGGCTTCATCGTAGCTTTGGGCCTCGTTCTGGGGGCTACTGAGACCCAGCTGCAACAAGCTTGTCACGAGCAGTGGTGTTGACATAACCATGAGTCCGATAGATGGAGGAAACACCTCCCAAAGGCTTGGTTTACATTCCTGGTTCTGCAGCTCTAGACCTTCTCCTTGCTCCTTTCTTCTGTGTTTTTTTTTTTTTTTTTTTTTTTTTTTTTCTTCAGATCCTTGTGTGTTTGAGAGCTGGTTGGACCCCAGTGTCTGAGAAATCAAAACAAGAGTCCTTCTTTCCATGGGAGGAGATCCCAGGCCTTGGAGGTCTCTGTCCATATCTTCTGCAGAATCTTCAAGGCTCAGTGCCATCAGCAGAGGCACTGGGAATCCATGAGGTAGTGGCTTGGTGGTGTGCTGCTCACTGTTTCTTTCTTATCATTTGCAAAAAATGGTACTGTACCATTTTTTCATCTGGTGGAATTTCTTCCAAACCTCTAAGCAGGTTGTAAAATCACCAGAGAGCTATCTGTGAACTATGCTTTATGCAATTAAGTCAGTGATTCCAAGTGCAAGAGCCCCATGTTCCTGGAACTGTGCCAGGCTGTGGGGGCCTAGAGATACATCCTTCTCAGAGCCTGGCCTAGTGTTTTAGGATCCTGGCAAATCACTCTAAAGCAAAGAGGATGTGGTAGAAAGTCTCGGGATAAAAATCTACAAGCGCTTAGAGCGTGAGAAATTACTTTCAGACAAAAGACCTTTTATAGTTTTATGAGCAAGACTCTGAAAATAGTATGTTAATGATAGCATGTTCCTAGAAGGCTTATCACTGTTATTATTGGGAAGGAAGAGATTAATTCATGGGCCATATATTATCTTGAGTGCATCTTAAAAATGGCTATGAATAATTTGTATATAAGGGATGAGCATTTATCTGTCTGTCCATCTCATCGTTGGCAATTACTATGGACCTTAAGCAGACAGAAGGACTTAGGAGTCCTACCTGACTGGGATGTACTGTTCATTTAATGGGCTTAGGACATAAGTTTAAACAAAATATCTCATATGTACAGATAACTCAGCAAAAATTGCTGGTGTGTAGAATGAGTCGGCCAGGAGACCTGGGATGCAACAGTACAATGAATGAAGCTGTGCAGAAGAGGAAGAGGCTGGTATTTAAAAGTGAAGTGTGGCCTGCAGAGCTCAAAGTATGGTCTAAACTCCAGGCAACTCAGCAACCAAGTGAAGCTTAGATTACTTCACATAAAGTATAGAAATGAAATCACTGCTTCTGTGTGAGGGTTAGCAAGTTGACCGGAATTTTCAAATAAACTCCTTCTCCTATTTTTATTCTTGTTAGTAACAGCGAATATACCCAGATTCTTAGCTCCATCCTGGGCACCTGGGCCTCACCCCATGCCTTTTCTGTACCATCCACTCCCCAGAGAGCCTGGAATGTTGGCCTCTTCAGACTCTGTATCCCCTCTCCTTTGGGTTCTTATTACCATGCTCTGATCTGGTTTACATCAGTTCTCCTACAAATACCGTGAGACCACCCTACCCTTGATTTCCCCACCTAGCTTTTCCCTCTTCCTGCCATTCCACATGGCTGACCACCTTAACACTGAAGCCGTGTGCAAATGGCTTCTGTGCAGAGTCTCACGAGGGGGATGGTGTGCTTGTCAAGGCGGCAGCTGTTGTTAGCTTTGGCAGCTGTGGTTGTAGTGACACAGAGAAAGGAGAGAGGATCCAGTGTGGATTTCAAAGGTGACATCAACAGGACCAGATTGTTGACTGTCTGTGGAAGGGCTGGGGTCAGAGAAGTTTGTGATATAAGTACGTTATACAGATGCACGCAATGGAGGTGGACCGGGTATGGAAGTGAGGTGAGGCATGGCCATGAGTGGATTCAAATATGTGAATCTGAGTAATTCAAGAGACAGAGGTAAAGAATTAGCTTATTGGTTTGGGGTAAGGGGAGAAGTTTAACTCAGCCAATGGGTTATAACATCATTTAGATCAGGATATAAACATCTTAGGTGTGTGTGTGTGTGTGTGTGTGTGTGTGTGTGTGTTTGGCTAAATAGTGTGACTCTCCATTGAATACACCAGGGGACATTGAGCCTCTTTCTGTTTGACTAGGGAGAGGGAAAAGATGAGAACAGTAGAGAATAAGGCATCATGTATGTAGAAACAAAGTCCTTCCAGAAGAGGTATCCTCCTTTCTTTAGCCATTGTCAAAAAGGTGACTGGCCCTTCTGTTAGCAGAAGGCCCTTTTAGTTCAGCAGTGAGACAGGTATGTGAGCCTGTCAGAAAGCCTCTAAACTCCATTGCAAAAGTGGTCCAGTGTTTATGGAGCTGAACTAGAATGTAGCTAATTGTGCACAACTTTATCAGTGCTACCCGCTGGTCTTGTTACTGTTCCTGCTTCTGCCTAGAGCCCTGTTCCAGAAAGTCTGGAAACAGACTGAGCGTGCTCAAGTGCTTTACAACTCCTACAACTTTCCCTAGCCCTCCAGGCCTCGCAGAACATATTTGTTCTTTCAAGTGAAACAGTAATGCTGGCTTTCTAGATTCAGAAGTCCAAGGATGTCTACTACTAGAAAGTAAAGCAATGAAAGCCCTTCTGAATGCTCTTCTGCTTGGACTGATCATCTGAATGGCAGACAGGTGCACCAAGATACCATGCCAGATACTGCTTTCTGAGCTCTCTTGGCCCTTAAGTGGAGATTACTCTCAGCAAGTCTGATTTCCATCTAGATGCTTCTCTATTTTTTTTTTCTTTTTTAAAATGTGTTTGGTACAGGGTCTTACTATGCAGCTCAGTCTTGTAGTGACCCTCCTGTTTTCAGCCTCCTCAGTTTTGGGATTACAGGCCTGCATCACCACACCCAGACTTAGATGGCTCAGCGCACCCTTGGGTTGAGGCCAGTGTGGCATACTAGACCGCAAATTGAACCTTGGACCCTGCACTTGCCAAAGCAGGCACTTAGTCCACAGAACTATCTTACTGACCCTTCTCTATTTTTTCCAATGTTTTATGTTCATATGATTTTTTTTTCCAAATCTATCTTTGCTGTCCCACTGCACCTCCACATGAGCCATAAAAGTAAGGCACAGTGCAGTGCCTCACAGGCAGCAGGCACACAGGCTTAAAGAATTATACTAATATGCTTGTTTACTCCTCAACCAAAAGCTTTGTCCTTTCCCCACTGGATAACACCTGACACAAAGCTGAGTGTAACTCATGCCCTTGCTTTGGGAGAACAAAACAGTGTTCCACAGTTTAGGCCTTAGAGTTTCAGAGATGGGCTTAAATTGCCTTCTGCTTGTGTAAATAGCTGTGTGATCTTGGGCAAGTGAAGTTTCTGACCTTACCTCAAAGTTTCGTCATGAAGATCAAATGAAGTCACAAGTGTAAACTGCATAGTATGAGTCCTGGCCCAACAGCTCATGGTGAATAATGTATTTTGAGAGACTGTTTTTGCTATTGTTCTTTCACATCAGTGGTCCACAAATTTTGGTCTTGAAATGCCTTTGTGATCTTTAAAAGTTATCAAAAATCCTAAAGAATGTTTGTCTGAAATACATATGAAATATGTAAATGTATATTTTATCTCAACACTGCTTTAGAAATTAAAACTCAGAAATTTAAAGCTATATATTGAACTCACTTGAAAATAAGAGCTATACACTCCTCACATGTTCGCTCTACAGTGATACAGTAAGTCGGTTCCTGGACTGAATTCAGTGCATGGTGATGGGGGAGATGGCCACCTTTGCATTCGACACCCAGTGTTTGCAAACAGAAGGGTTTGTGAACTGAGGCATGGCCCTATTTTCCAAAACAAAAGTGTTGAGCCTGGAATTGTTTTACATTTTTCAGGTTTCTCCAGTCAGACTGTAACAGATCACAGGGTGACAGCTGTACCACTGTGTCCTGCGTTCTGTCTATCGCAGTGTCATGTCCTACATGGTCCTGGAAGCTATGCTCACTGTCCACCTTCGATAAGCAGAGGGAAAAGGACAATGTAGTCTCTGAAACACTCTGGGACTAATTTGGACTGTAAAGACTCCCTGAGAGGATATCAAGTCAATCTCTTGGTAATGCTTTTTTTTTTTCATGTATCTCATTGTTCAGGATCTCACTATGCAGCCTGGACTCTTAGGGACCCTCCTGTTTTTCAGCTTCCCCAGCACTGGGATTACAGGCATGCACCACTACGCCTGGACTCTGGCTGGCTCAGCCTGCCCTGGGGGTGGGGCAGGCATAGCATGCGTTGCTAGGGATCAAACCGCAGTCCTTATACATGCCAAGCATGCCTACGCAGGCCCTTTAGTCCACAGAGCTATCTCGCCTGCCCCTTGGTCACAGTTTTGAACACTGCTGTTTTACATACTGGTTCCATAGAGTGGGACTGCAGTTCAGGCATTTGGGGCTAATCTATGCAAGGCAACCAACAAAACTAAAAACCTTTTGCACTGTGCCTTGGAAGTCACCATCAGACTCCTTGAGCCTGTGTGTCCTCAGCTCATTCGTCAAGACCCAGCTGCATGCCAAGTGCCTTCCCATGCCTCCTTTTTCCCTCTCTTCTCTACATCATTGCCCTGCCTCATTACTCCATGCTGAAGCAGTTGCCCCAAGACACTGTTGTTAGGTGTGATAATGTGGTACAGAGTCATCCAGACCTGGCTGCAATTTCTAGCTAGCCTGCGGGGAGGGCGCCCATAAAGGGTTGTTGGCAGAAACCCATCAGGAGTGTCTTGTAGCTCTGGTTCGGAATGATATTCCTCACCCGGAGCAGCCTCGATCACAGCGGAAGCTAAGCAGCGAGTTCTGCCCCGTTCTGTGTGCCTCTGCCAACTCCCCTCTAGCTGCCATCGAGTCCCCCTCCTCTGAGCCTCCTACGCAAAGTGTAGTCTGTGTTTACCGGTCACTGCCTCCCAAGTCATGCTCCTTGTCTTGTGTGTCTTATTTTTTATCATGTAAGACACTGGAGTGCAAAGCCATGCCAGGTAATGTTTTTGGGCTGGGAAGGTAGCTCAAAGGCA
>PVKA01029762.1:0-27979 GCA_004027165.1 Ctenomys sociabilis
AGAGAGAGAGAGAGAGAGAGAGAGAGAGAGAGAGAGAGAGAGAGAGAGAGAGAGACTATCCTAAAGGAATCAAAATGAACTGTAAAATTTACATAACAAATTTACACCTCTACATCAGTTCTCCAATGGCTTTTTCCATTCCATTGTTGCAGAAGTGTTTCTCCATTACAAATTGTCTCAGTTACTCTTCTCTCACTGCTGGAACGAAATACCTGACACCCAAAATTAAGGGAGGAAAGGTTTATTTATCTCACAATCAGTGGATGTTCCAGTACTCCACTGGCTCCAAGGCAGAGTGGCACATGGCAGAGGGCAGCCATTTGTGGTAGTGAAAAAAATCAAGAATGCAGTCCCCATAGCACTCACACCCGTAATCTCAGCAGCACTTACACGGATAACCCCAGTACTGGATCATGAATTAATCACAGAGTCTAGAAGTCTTCTCCATAACTGCATGAGCCTTGTGGGGAGGGGAGGAAATATGCACAATTCATAACACAAACTGAGCCCAGTTTATAATACTGTTATTGCAAAGTCCTGAAACTTCCTGAACAATTTTAAGAACTGTTTTTCCAATCAGTTAACCATATAAACTACTTCCTTCCAATATGATTTAAATATAAAGAAAAATTCACCAATTGACTCATAGATGTAATTTCCCTGTATCAGGTTGATTTTTTTCTGACCCATTCATAGTCGTTATCTGTGAATATCTTTTCCAGTTGTATTTCACTACTGAATGAATTGCTTCAGGGGAAAGATTAATATGATCACATAAAATCTAATCTACTGAAGTTATTAATAACTAATTATTAATAATAAACTCTTAGTTATCATCTTTCCTAAAGTCAACTCAGCATTTTTACGTTTTTATTTCAAATATTCTGATTTTTTTCCATTTTTCTTTAGCTACAGCCAACATGAATAAACATGCAATTTGTAAACATTTATCAAAGTGAGCTTTTATGAGGAAACCACACAATGCACTCTTTACTTCCCACTCACATATACCACTATTATGTCTTAATGTTCTAGAATATCTTCACCTTTTAAAATAAAATTGATGCAAATGAAATCAAATAGCGCCTACTCTTTATAGCTGACTACTTCCACTCCACACTGTGCAATGTATCCACATTGGTAAGTACAACAGTAGTTTTTCATTTCATTGTTGTGTAGAATCCCATTGAAAGAATATCACAACTGGAACTGCACTGCACTGTGAGGACTTCCAAAGTATTTGTATCACTTTGATTGTCCATGTGTGTGTTTCACAGGCATAGAGGGATTTATCAGGCAGACTATTAAAAGGACACCCTCAAAGAACTGGACTGTGAGCCCTCAAAAGGTAGAGAGGCAGTTAGTATCTGGAGCTGGGCTATTAAAGTGTTTTTGGCTGTGGAAATCTATGAAATTTGTAAATATATACAGTCCTGCTTGGTTTATGGCAAAAAGAAATGGCCCACCCAGAAATGGAAAGACAATGGCTCATTTTACAGAAGAAAGGCAGAGGATGACTTTACTGTATTGTTTTTTTCAAGGCAGGTGATCTGTTTCCCTACAAAAACATTCACTGAAACCTTTGAACCTATTTATCTTAAGGTTAGATCTCTGTCCCTTACCTTACCAGCTATATTAATTTATGGGCTTCTAGTACCTTTGAAGATCTTGGATGTGATTGGCCTGGAAGAAAAGAAGCCTGAATGAGCCAAAAGCAATGATGGTGGACTTTTTAAAGACCAGTGCCCAAGCTGCAACCCCAACACACATCACAAAATGTGGACACTGTATTGAGCATGATTTCTGAGGCTTTAGTTTAGAAAAACAACTCATTATTAGCATCTTTTGTATTAAAAGAAAGACAAATAACAAGCTGTTAAAACTCTTTAACCATGGCCTGAGGCATTCGGATACAGAGAAACTTGTGTAACTTTGTGCCCCGAAGTTGCAGAGTTCTGAAAAAGATTAGTATTTAAATTGCAATTTCCCTAATCTCCTACCCATCTTTATTTCTTCTATTTTGTGACATCTGCTGCACTTCAAGAGTTGAAGTAAAATTTTATTATGATGTTACTTTGTATTTCTGATAGGTAAGAAATTGTGTTTAGTTTTCACTTGGGGATTGTCTTCAATGAATGTCCAGGGCCGCCTGCATGCCAGTTGCATGTGTCACTGTGTGCGGTGCACCCGTTCCGGGGGACCACTGAGCAAGTGCCCTTGTGACCTTCTCACGCAGTCCCTGGCACTCACTAGGGGCACTGATTTCAATCATGAGTGTAGCGGGAAGATGAACTTCAGCACTGCAAGGAGAGCAGCTACTTCTTCCACTCACCACCCATCCTGGCCAGGTGACCGCTGTGGTAGTGAATACAAACAGCTCTTTATTCATTTTTTCCAGTGGATTGCTATATATTTGAAACACAAGGACAAAAAAAAAATCATCCTGGTGACTCCAGAGAAGAGCAAAGATACAAGGATACATTTCTATCAACATTCCTGAACTGGAAGAGGAAAAAGCAATAATAAGGACATGAAAAATAGTGTTTTCTTTCTTTCTTTTTGGGTGGAACTGGGGATTGAACTCAGGCCCTTGCACTTGCCAGGGAAGCACTTGTTTTACTGAGCCACCTCCCCAGCCCTGAAAAATTGTTTAGTGTGACAGTGATTAGTCCTACAAAGGTGTGAGTTGCAGACTCTGCTGAACATAGAAGTCCAGAAAAGCCCACCAGTTCTCTGCTGCCTCCCTCTTACATAAAGTAAGGCTTGGTTGTACAGCAGCGTTCAGAAGGTGTTGATGTATTATGCTAAGTGGGCGTTCTTTGCAGAGTGCTGATGTGCAGGGATGGATCCTGACTGAAAAAGAGCTGACAAATGGAGGAATACCCCTAACTTCTACTTAGCGGAACTGGAAGGGCTTGAACTCAGTAACCAGAAGTTTGTAGGGGTCATCAAGTGGTACCATGGATGATGCATCGACAGTGGTTGCTTTTGAAACCCTTATAGTATGATTGACTTCTTGGTAGCTGTAGCTCCTCCTTCTCTTGGAAGACTAGAGGAATCTCTGCTTCCAGCACCTCGTACTGCTGGAGAACTACAAATGGATAGTTCAGATTCTCAGAAGAAATGAGACACAGAGGTCACTGGCCCCACTGGCTAGTATAGTCGAAGGAAAAGAGCTCTCTGCACTGAGGTTCACCAACCCGGCATATACAAGATCGAAGTCAGGATCCCTGGTAGGGTCGTGGGTGTAGTGACTGCAGCAGGGACTGTGTACGGAGCTCGCAGGGGCGCCCAGGCAAGGGGCCCCAGAGCAGGGGCAGTACACTGAGTAGTGCCAGCCACCAACAGCCAGGCACGGTGGGCTCCTGCCCATGGCTTTTTGTATGCTTTGAAGTGCTATAAAATATTATTTTGAAGAAGTATTTCTCCTATAAACATGGGTAGCCTTTTACTTTCATTTTTCTTTAGCTTCTTTTTATCTTTAAGGTTTCAAATTTTTTACTGCTTCTGTATTGTCAACAATTTGATCAATGAGTCACTGTTGGACTTCCTTAACTAGTATCTCAGTTACTTTTCTCATCACAAGACAAAATATCCAATAGTCAAAGTTAAAAGAGAAAAATGTGTGTTTCAACTGAAAGTTTGTAGACTATTCAATCTACATTTATGCTTTCTCAAAGGCAAGATGAGGTAGCCATTCTGGTACTCCAGCCTGCACCCAGGCCGGGCATGTGAGTGTGGGAGTGAGTGTGGGACCTTCCCCACACTCAGCAGAGCCTCCTCCATCAGACAAACCTGGGGTGGAACCCTGAAGCAGAACTCCCCGTAGAGAAGCAAGTGGCTAAAACCAACCAACTAATCCAGGAGCAGAACAGTGGGTTCACGTCCATGGGCTCTAGCAGGAACTAGGGGAGCACAACAGCCAGACCCAAGTCAGAACTTGGTAGTTTCAGACCAGGTAAGCTGAGACACTTTGCTAGGGCCAGATCTATGAGAGCATCTTCTTTCTCTCATGATCAAGAAAGAGGCCAACAGGTAACTGTGGTGAACTAGTTTGCCTGGAAGACTGCAGTACAAAAGTGGAGGTGATCAGACAGAACTAATTTAGGGGAACTAATTTAAGTACAAATTTACAATCCAATCTCTGCTTAGCTATACAGCCATAATGTTTACTCTTCTAGTCTAAAATCCAAACCCATTAGTTTGTCAACTGCTGAATCTAACTACCCACTGTTAGTGTTGCTAATTATACATCTGTAAATACAAAACTATAACTGCCTCAACCACGTAATCTCACTTGAGTAATAATATCTGTAAATCCTAAGGTAAAAACTTCACCAGGGCTCTACATCAGAGGTCAGAAGATGGTGCTATGTAAAATGACAAAGACAAGGGAAAAATGCATTCTCAGGCCCTGAGCCCACCAGAATAAATTTAGAAGACACCAGCATAGATGAACTTGTAAATGCCTCACCTGAAATCTCTGAAATAATGTCTGAAATATAGAAACAACTATAGAAAGGTATAGAGGAAATCAGATCAGAAATAATCTCTGAAGTAAAAAAGAAATGATAACTATAATGAACAAATTACTAAGTGCTTATAAAGAAGACAGATAAAAAAAATAGAGAATAGAAAAATGATGGAATCCTTGACTGAGCAATATAGCAAAGAAATAGAATGCATGAAGCAATTCAAAAAGATATCCAGGAAATTAAAACCTCAAACACAAGCTGCCAAAACTGTTTCCAAGAAAGTGAAGACAAAAAGGGGCTATCCAAATAGCTCAGCAGATTTAAGTGCCTGCAACAGGAGCAGGGGCCAGGGGTTCGATCCCTGCCACACAGGTCCTGCTCTCAGCGTGCACTGAGAAAGCAAATGAGACTAGGAGGTATAGCACTCACCTATAATCCCAGCTCTTAGGAGGCTGCAAACAGGCGTATCACTAAGAATTCCAATAGTGAGACCCTGAACAGCCTACAGACCCTTGCTTGAAATAGAAAAAATTGAAGATAGAGTTTCAGACCTTGAAGACACCATTGCAGCTAGTGAAAAGGTAAAAGATCTCTTAAAAACAATTAGGATGCAGGAAAAAATAATTAACATCTGCAAGATGATGCAATGATAGACAGCATAAGACAAATAGACATCAGTAAAAAAGAAGGAGTCAATACAGAAGAATTAAAAAGGAATATGGGCAGAAATAATAGCAGAAAACTTCCCAAATATGGGGTAATAATCTAACACTTAGTTTTATAACTGAAGCATATCAAATTCCAAATAACATCAACCTAATTAAAATCTCACACAGACATATAATAATCAAGATCCTAGAAATCTAGCACAAGAATCATATACTGAAAACCACTAGAGAGAAGAAACAGATCACAGTTAAAGGAAAACACATCAGATAAACAACAGTTTTCTCTTCACAAAACATGAAGTCAAGAAGAGCATGGAATAAAGTATTCAAGTCCTCCAAGAAAACAAACTCCAGCCCAGTCTTCTGTACCCTGCAAAACTCACTTTCATATCTGCTGGAAAAATAAAATACTTCCATGACAAAGAACAACTAAAACATTTCATGACGACAAAGTCATTCATACACAGACTATTAAAAGATACTCAGAGAGGATCAGAATGACCACCACTCTAAGAATGAGAATGGAAAGAACCTACCAAATAAGGAAAGCAATTAAATGTAGGAGCAAAAGTGTATACAACAGCAGGCAAATAACATGTCAATCATACATCAACGCATCTCAATTAGAACCATCAATTGGTGGACTCAATTCACCAATTAAAAGAAATAGACTGGCATAGAGGATTCGAAAACAAAATGCAACAATATACAAAGAACACACTTATCTCATAATGAAATTCATAGGCTCCAAGTCAAAGGATGGAAAACAATACGTAATGCCTCTCCACCTCAGAAGAAAGCAGGGGTAGCAATCTTGTTCTCAGTGTCAACTTCAAACCAAGAATGACCACATTAAATAAATAAGGTCATTACAACCTGGTTAGGGGTAAAGTACAAGAGGAAGAGGTGATATTCATAAATATGTATGCAAACACAGGAGCACCTAATATATAGGACAAATCATATTGGATAAATCTAATATCCAGTACATTAGTACTAACAGGAGACCTTTACACTCCCTTGCTATTTTATCTTTTTTTCTCACTAAAATGAACAATATTTTTTAAAAACGGCAAGATGCCATTGCAGAAGGTAATTGCAGCTCAGAGGATAGCTCACGATTGGCAGAAGGAGTCAAACAGCAAAGTAGTGAAGCCTGACTTGCCTTCTTTCAGTCCTTTTATATCCATTTACGCTATCCTCCCTATGTATGGTGTCATATATATCCAGGAGGCATTCCTCCTGGATTAATTTTTCTATTATCTATACCCAGAACTATGTGAAACCATTTAGTAGATTAATTTAGTAATCAGAAACCTTAATCTCAACATCACACACTAATCCTAATGTCACACATCATAGATCAAAAGCCCCACCTATGATTACCCGAATCTTTGGGGGCACATTTAGGCTACAAGGAGTAGCTGAAATGAAAAGACCACAGTGCCTAGAGAATTCAGGCTACCTCAGTCAGAAAACAGCATTTTGCCTGGACAATTTTGGTCATTAGTCTCTAGGCAACCCTGGGTCTTGTGATACTAATTTGGTAAGACTATAAATAAATGGCCCTGCTGTTGTCCTTTGGGTCCTTCGCCAATCAGGCAAACAGGATATTACCAGACCTATTATCTCTTGTATTTATTTTCAAAATCTCCTGCTAACTTTATCTGGGGACCCTCAAGAGTCCAACAAATCCTTACAGTAGGCAGAAACCATAACAACAAGTATTTATTGTAAGTATTCACAATTTTATTCTATTATTGATTACATTTAGCTAGATATTAAAAATTCATTTCATTGCCTGTCAATTTGGCTATAATTACAAAATACCACTAAATATATGTGCTAAATCTTTCTAAGCTTATATACTTGTATGTACTTCACATTGAGCAGTGTGTCCAATACTGCACTCACTGCTCAAGTTTTCCTTCTTTTTAAGGACATCTGTTATGATTCCAAATATTTGCTATTATAAATGTGCCATCTATCAATTTAACATGTATTTCTCTGACATACCTGTCCAGAAGTGCTGCTACTAAGTCCTGAGTAACTGTATGTTCAATCTGATAAGAAATTACCAAGTAGCATTCCACAAATCTGTACACTTTTACACTTCCACAAACAAGGAAAGTAGGATTGGGTTTCTACTATGGAATCTTGACTTTGGTACTCTCACTACTTTTGATTAAGAAGAAATATTAATTCCACATAGTAGTTGATATGTAGAGTAACATATATACACATACTATGTTATTTTATTTTAATTATTCTGGTAGGAAAGTGTTTCTTAATTCAAATTTACCTAATGGAAAATGATGTTGTCTGGTTGTATCTTTTTATATATGATAATCTGATTCTGGTTGTTTCTGAGTGTGGACAATTTCTCACACTTTCTAGGTATCATGTTTTCTTGTATGTGTATTTTGTGTTTACTTTCTACAAGTCTATCACTGATCTTTTTCAACTACTTTGTATGAGTATTCTTACAAAAAGAAAATGCTGTGTGGTTTTCATTAAGAAAGGATAAATACTGAAGTTCATAAATTGAATTTGCTTTGTTATCAAGTTTAGGATTACAGTGCATACAGAAAGGTGTCTTCTGTTATTTTTCAAAGAATTCACCATTTTGTACTTTTCTGGTGAGCAGAGACCTGAGAGGAATTTGTTGTCACAACATGCATTTTCCTTTCAAGAGCCACTTTTCTCTAACGGTAGAAGTTGAGGGACCAGGAGGTATCTCAATAGAATAAGCACTTGCCTGGGAAGCACAAGGGCCTGAGTTCAACCCACAGTTCCACAAAAAAATAAATAAATAAATAAATGTAGATGAGTGGAGAAGCTAGGAGTTGAAGATCAGTAATAGGGATAAGATATTGGTTCACCACCAAGATATTTCCCAGAACTTTATTATTTTACTTATTACAGATAAAATATCTGAAGGATTACATATTTAGCACATTTCTTATTATTTTGGAATTCCTTGGATTATATTGAATGAACTTTTTGAGAATTAGTTTGTTCATGATTTCTGTACAATTTCATGGTTCATTTTAATTCCAGTAAAATAACACCTTAGCTGAAATTTCATATCATGGATGAGGTAGCTGCCTGTGGGTTAAAATTTCAGTTTACTTCCCGCATTCCACTATTTCTCTTTTTAAGTCATGTGTGTTCATAATGCAGGGGCTATTCTGAAACTCAAGCAGATGAACAAAATAACTTCACTTGCCCACAACTAAAAGTGAATCATGGGGCTGCAACACG
Source organism: Ctenomys sociabilis (assembly GCA_004027165.1). Classification (NCBI taxonomy): domain Eukaryota; kingdom Metazoa; phylum Chordata; class Mammalia; order Rodentia; family Ctenomyidae; genus Ctenomys; species Ctenomys sociabilis. The sequence continues at coordinate 8,408 of PVKA01029762.1, forward strand.
TATGACATTAGATATGGAGGTTTTCCACACCAGAGATTGAATAGTTTTCTGTGAACACCCACAACATGTCCTATAATTTAGGTCACTTGTGACACAGAACAACTTACAACTATCCCAGGTTCCACAGGTTGTAACCTCAGTTCCACAATATGACCCTACTTCAGATGTCAATGACAATTTTTTATGAAAAAAATATGATGAAATAATAGAAAAACAACAGTTATTACTTTGTGTACCATTATTTGTGTACCAAATACTCAGAATACAAGACATATACCAAAAGAATTCTTGAAAACAAAGCAAATAGATAATAGCAAAAAACTTTCTTCTGACTATGACAGGCTGTAAATCAGCTTCCCATGATTCTGGCTCCTAAAATTAACCTACAGTGCTCACAGAATTCAAGAAATAAAATTTACTTAGCACAATTACTTTTTTATGTACTTAGTACAGGGTCTAGAGGGTGTACAGGGTGTCACTATGTAGAATGGACTTGTATTCAACTTCCCAAGTGCTGGGATTACGGGTATGGACCAACCCACCCAGTCTTAATAGTCCTCTCAGTGCTTACCCCAGGGATGGGGCCTGCACGGTCACTGTGCTTTGCAAGCAGATGCTTTAGTCTGCTGAGCTATCTGGCCTGCCCTAACAATCATTTATGTTTTTAATAAGGGCTATTTTAAAGAACATAAATGAATAGCCAGATGAAGCTGTTCATTAGGTAAGATATGGAAGGGTTCCAAGTGCAAAAGTTTCTTCCAATGAGGCTGAGTTTCTCTCTCCTCCTGTTATCTGGATATGAAAGTGTTTGGAAATCCATAACTCAAAGATTTTTATTCATTTTATCACAGTCACTGATGGTTATCTTAAATTTCTTTATCAGTCCCTCTCCAGAGGATGAGATGGAGATGCAACTGACTGTTGCAGTTGTCTAATCGTGGCTTGGTCTTTCCAGTGAAAAGAATTCATTTAGAAATAACACAGCAACAGACCAAGGGTAAACTCATGAACCACAAGACAGTATTAGCAACTAAAACTCCAAGATGTTAGGAACTCACTGTAAGATGTGCTGTTCATTTCTATTAATCAAGAAATTACAGAGTGTTTTTGTAATCAGGGACAGAGACAAAATACATTTCTTAAACTGTGTCACAGCTTAAGATAAAGACTATTTTTCAAGTATGATTCAAAATATCCTTTATCTACTTTTCCATCCTGTGATTTGATTTTTAATACACTGAGGGAACTCATTTGACTATGTTCTGCACCATTTCCAGCATTTATAGTTGTATACAGTGAAATAAATAATAAAAATTGTTTACACCACTTGTTTTTGTTCAGAAATTATCTCTCTTCTCTGGATTTTCTGAGCCTTAAATACAAATTATAGTTTTTAAAACTACATATATACTGTCTCCTTTATAATGTATGTAGTGTACAATGCCCCATATGTACTATTTTAACATATCAAAGTGAATTAGTTTTGGAAAAAATTCAATTTTTATTAAAAACGAAAGTAAGTTCAATACATATTAAATTATAAGTATTATTTGAAATACAATGTTCTGGGGTTTAAAATTGTTTGCAATATTACTATATTTACATCATAAGAATTTATTTGTTTGGGGGTTCAATTGCAAGCCTGCCATGCTGACCCCACCTGCAGGGCGCACTGAGACAGTGACTGAGACTGGGCAGGCATGGTGGCATGCGCTTGTAATCCATCACTTGGGAGGCTGAAAAGAGGAGGATCACTATGAGTCCAATCTACAAGGTGAGACTCTGTACACCATGTATTAAATGAAAGAAAAGGAAAATAATTTGTCTTCTGGTTAAAATGATAACACATATACCAATTAAAACATTGTAGAAAAAATGTGCTATTTTTGTTTGTCGGTTGGTTTATTTTTTAATTTTATTTTATTGAAGAACAAATAGCAATGAGGCAGTTTTGAATCAAATTAGTAGGACAGATTCAACAATTATTACATTGCACATTATTTTCATAGTAGCTTTTTGTTGTACAAGGTGCATACATGATATTCTATCTACAAACGCTATTAGAACAGATGCCTTTAATCAATGAATTAAGAGAATGTAGCTGTATACCTACATTTTTTAAAGCTGAATTATACAACAGTTTCAATAATTAATACTTTTTACATTGTTATCTTCCCAGTGGTTACCCATACTACAAGAAGCAGACAGGATATCCTGTCCAAACACTATCAGTGCAAATCTTTTTTCTCATAGAACTACGCAAAAGTACTGCACGTTTATCCTAACTCTACTGTTTATACAGACACAGAATCCTTCTTCCTCTGCATCCCCCTTTTTTGTTTTGTTTAATCCTTTGAAAAATGGGTATTCTATTGTCATTCAATTATTATAGGTGCTTGAATTCAGCAAAACAATCCAGCACAGTCCACCAGTCCACAATAATAGTGGGTTACCCTAAGAAGTTGTTGACTAGAGCCATCTACAGCTCAGCTTACTATTTTGGCCTTATTTTATATACCTCGTTTTCATACTTTTCTGCTGGATGTGTAAGACCAAGATAAAGCAAGACCCATATAACAAAAAATGTAACTCTTGTATCTGATGAGGTCAGTCAAGTCCCCTCAGTATTTATCTTGTAATCCTGTAACTCACTATGTAGATCCTTTGTCTGTGTCAGCCATGTGGATGAGTCATGGCCATTGCTTGACCAGTTTGCTCTCTGTGAAAGCCTGAGAGAAAGTTTTCTCTCATTGTGACTCTCCCTAGGCACACTATTGATCATAGATCACACTCCTCTGGGCCTCCATGATCTCCCTGAAAAGAAAATTTGGGGAACAACTGAGTTCCATGGTGTTACAGTATAGGTTCTCCTATGTCCTGAGTCTTCACTAACCTCGACAGGCTAGGCAAAAATGTTGAGCGACTTTGCACTCCTTCTATTTCTCTGATTTTTGATCTTCAAACTTAGATTGTTAACTATGCAGAAGAGAAGCTGATTGTTCTGCAAAATAAGCAATTCAGTTTACCTTAACTATCTGACTAACTTCTTTTTAGTTGTTCTACCTTTCTATTTATATATCTTGTTTTGACTCCTTATACTAGGAAGACTATGTGATATTTGCACATGTGTGTCTGGCTCATTTCACTTATGTGTGTATGTTAAAGTGGCATCCATTTCAATGTAAATGTTCAAGTTTATCATTCTTTGTAGCTAAGCAATACTCCATTGTATAGAATGTGTTATTTTTATAAAAACAATCATCTAATTGAATAGAAAAATTATTCCAGATATATAAAGGCAATAACTGTTAGTTATATGATGTGGATTTTATTGAAATATTGATTTGAACTCCATTAGGAGGCTATATATAGAACAATCCTTAACACTACTAATGTATATTGTGATTCTTTCATGCATTACTTCGCTACAGAAAAGTATATTACATTGTACTAAGATGGAACTAAACCATACTGTTAAATAAAACTCAAATGCACACAAAGTATGTGAAATAATTTTATATGAAGAGGGATTGGTATATTTCCTGAAGAATTTTCATGTTTATTTAAAATTTAATGATGCCATACTAATATACAAAATGTCACTTCTCAATACAAAAGGTTCTTTACATGTTATGACATGAATCACGGCACGATGTTTTCAATTGATTAAAACCTCTAGCAGGTTGGTGATGTACAGTTCTAGGTGTAGGGATGAGTGACATTTAGGCCAGCAAACTCTTGGGGGAAACACCAGTTTAATTACAGTTAACACCAACCTAAAAGTTTGAAACCTTGATGGAGTAAAAAGGGGAAGAAGGATAGATACATTTTGAAGAGCTCCAGTGTTCCTAAGATACCTGGATAATTGCTGTTGCCTTTGGACATTGGTCTCTGGTCCCTAGCGTCAAGAACTTTCCAGTACATGCTGGCACCTGTGGCTCTCCACGGAGCTTAATTCCAGAGCTTTGCCCTTAGACTGCTGTGGCATCTTTGATTCTCTTGTACTGTGCTTTCCATCCTTATGGGCTGAGCAAATGTGGGATCCTCTGGCTTCCAGCATGCAGATGGCCTTCACGGACCCTCCAACCTCTGTAGACTCTCATATCTGCAAATGAAAGACAACCTAGTATATTGTCTATCTGTCTATCTATCTATCTATCTATCTATCTATCTATCTATCTATCTATCTATCTATCATCTATCTATCTATCTATCTATCTATCATCTATCTATCTATCTATCTATCTATCTATCTATCTATCTATCTATCCATCTACCTATCTACGTATCTATGTATCATCTATCTATTTTCTATTGATTCTCTTCCAATAGGAAACACTAACCAATACATGTTGAAAAATAAAATTTTGTCAGAATTGCTAAATAATAGTGACTGTATTTAATAATATAAAATTCAAGTTTCTCAATATATAATTATTTGCTGATAACAAAAATACAGTGAGCTTTGACATAATTTGTAACATATAATACTTAGAGAAATTTTCTTACATTTTTTCACACTAAATTAATCTATTTATTATTTATCTATTTATTTATTTATTTTTGGCAGAACCAGGGATTGAACTCAGGCCTTGCACTTGACAGGAAAGTGCTTATTTTACTGAGCCACCTCCTTGGCCCTCTCACATTAAATTTAGACAGATAAAAATTATAAAGTCCTTACATTAATGTTGTTCTCACTAGGATTGTTTTCTTTACAAATTCTATGCTTTATATTTAATATTTAGCCTTTAATGCAGATTTGTCTCTATTTCAAGATATTCTCATATGTTTATAAGTACATTTGTTAATATGTATAAAGTTCTAAATGTATTTTTGTATCCATTTTATGAAGCTCTTTATTTAAATTTGGAGTTGCAAAGTCTAATTCCTAATATGTGAAGCTTCAAAATTTTTATCTAGAAACAACTACTTTAAAATAAATAGACGAGCAACCAAGGGAGTTATGTGTATACACATATAAATGTTTGCATCTACTAGGTGAACTTGGCAATAGCAGACTCAAAACAAAAAGTGTCAAATATGCAAGCTACGTGGTAAGCATTTTTTCATCACCTATATTTTCATTTCAAAGATTTGTTCTTTAGCAGAATTGCATTGAATGTGAAACTAATAGACTCTAAAATGCATTGACTTTCACTTTCCTCAGCAACTTTCAACGCCCTAAAATTACAATTCTTCTTTCTTTTTTTTCAAGTATAGACTCCTGACCACACAGATTTCATCTACATAAGACCTCAGTGAAGAATAAGAGATGGTAGTGCCTGCCTTTAGTCCCAGCCCTCAAGGAACTGAAGTGGGACAGTCACAATTATGGGATCAAGTTGAGTTACTTAGTGAAAACCTGTTTCAAATCAACATCCCCCAATTCATATTTCCTTAAAGATTTCCTAATTGAAATTTTTCCAGCTGAGTTCTTAGGATCTGTATGCATGAGTTTTACAATAATTCCCTTGGAGATATGAAATTAAAGTTTAAATTTTTAGAAGTTTAACTGTATCATTAAGCAGAGGCAGAAAACAAACAGTCCTTAATGCTATTATTGTCCAAATCACAAGCTTAGAATTTTTAACAAAAGATTTATTTGTTATTAACAAAATGTATATTCATATTGAGAAATTCTTACTTATCATACAGAAAAAGCATGCTCAAATATGCATGAAAATTTAGAGATCATGACAAAAATAAACAATAGTGTAGTAAAAGGTTGACATCTTAAAATTATATTGAGCACATGGGACCTTGATCTTCATCTTATCAGGCTTCTAAGTCATGATAAACAGGTTTATTTACAAATTACCAAATCTGTTTTTTTAGCAGTCTGAATATGTTGAGGCAGTTTTAGAAATGACAAATATGAGGTAATGAATAATTCTTATATAAAAATTACTGCTCGTATTGTGACACTTAATTCCTTAATACACTGGTTATTTGTTATATTTGACAAATACATTAGTCTCGATAAGGAACTTCTAAAACAAAATCTTAATCATGTGTACATAATATCCATCAGTTTTGTTTTAGTAACATAGCCAAAGTAAATGAAATCAGTATGCGAATGACACAGTGCCATAATCCTTATCTTTGGAACATTTTTCACAAATCCCAACAATTGGAGCCAAGTTCAATATCCATTAACCGAGAGACTGCTAAAGAAAATTAAATTGATAACTGAATAGAAAAGAAAAAAATATCAGCCAGGCCTGGTGGCGCAGGCCTATAATCCCAGAACTCTGGAGACTGAAGCAGGAGGATTTTGTGAGTTCGAGACCAGCCTGAGCTACAAAATGAGCTTAAGGCCAGCCTGAGCTGCATAGTGAGACCCTGCCTCAAAAAGACCACAAAAGAAAAAAAAAAATATATATATATATATCAACCATAAACACAAGGACTTTCTGTGAGTTCTACAAGATAGATGAAGCTAGGAGACACTAAGTGAAAGAAGTCAGACGCAGAAAGTCAAACGCTGCATGACCACATGCATGTGAGGAAAAGGGAGAATAAAATACGATGATAGTGATCTGGAGAATGGGAGACCTCTTGGTCAAAGAACATGAAAGTTTTGTAAGAAATAAGTTGGAGAGCTTAATGGCAGGTATAGTCATTAGCAATTATTGTACTCTTGAAAATTTTGAAAGTATAGATTTAACAAGACAAAAGAAATTTTGAATTTCTCCCATGAAGCTAGACATGTGAGGCTCTGCATTGTAAAAGACATTAATTAAATCATTACACACACACACACACACACACACACATATGCTGTGCCAATTAAAATAATTTTAAAGTGCTATCTCAACCCCATTTGGGCGAAAATATATTTTGACTGTCAAAAAAGCCATTGTATAAATAAAAGGTCCAAGTACTACAAAAGGAAAACCTTCTCCCACTGAGCTAATAGCAAAGAACTTTTGAGGATTTAGTTGTGATGCTGAGAAGTTTAATGACAGTTTGATGGCACTGGGGACCAAGAGTCTTGACAGAACCTCTGAGATCTGTCAGTCAGGGACTAGTGGACAGTTTTAGATCTAAGGAGCAAGAGAATAAAGGAAATAAAATAGTGATATTCTTTTCTCAGGAGAAATGCAAAGCTTTCTGAATCACACATTACTAAAAGTGGCAGCAATAGATGAAAAAAACAATGCCTCCTAATGAAAGCAGGAGTAACATAGTACTTCATTAGCTCAGTAGGTGATTAAATGTTCCATGTTTAAAAGGATGTCCACCTCCATACATAAGTCTGTGTTTAAAGTTTCGAGTGAGGGAGAAAAATCTAATTTGTGTTTGAAAGTTATGGGGTTTTTATATCTACTTCCAAAATAATTACTCTTTTTTTCCTTTTCCCATTCCCTACCATCGTGACTAGCAATTAAATTACAAAAGAAATAAATTCTCTCCATTGGTCAAAATAAAGCAGTAGCTGAACTGTGAAATATGTTCAAACAATAGTTTACAAATGCTTAATTATAACTATATTCTGAAATACAAATCACTTCAAGAAACATTTAACTGGGTAGTATTTTATTAAACATTCTACATATGTTAGTACTTTACAAGATATACTAATAAAACCAAGCACAGATCTAAAACTATTAAAAATTTACACAAGATAAAATATTGCTTCTCACTAAAATTGTCCCCTGGTAGAATGTATGTTCTCAGATAAGAGAAATGTAGTGAGAAAATTTAATTTTCTTCAAACTTCTATAAACTTAGAAAATCTAAGAAGGGCTAGAGATAGAGCTCACTGGTACAGCACCTGCTTGGCAAGCACAAAATCCTGAATTTGATTTCTGGCACCAAAAATCAAAAGAAAATCTAAGATCTTCTACTAGTTGCAACAACAGATCTTAGATTTATGATTATTTTTTTAAAAAATCAGAACTTAAAAGGATGAAAAGATAAGAAATGAAAGAAACATTTGTATAAATACACAAAACCCATTTAACAATTACACAAGATGTATAAAACACATTGGAAATATCACTACTAACATATCTCATAAAAATTTAATAAATGCACTGCTTATTAAGAGACATAGAAAATAATTGCTGTACTTAGTAATTCAGCTTCTATGACTATTTTAATAGTTATCCCATAAATAAGAATACAAGCAATCTTGATACATGATTACCTTTTTCTATTTTTCATGCATATTAATCTGATTTTTATTTTTTAACATCCTGACATGTCTCTTTGTCTTGGAATTGACATGCAGAATTTAGTCATGCTTCCAAACGTTCTTGAAAGCCATACAATGATTGATTTTGGACTAAATACAAAATTTAGATGGTCCAGACTCCACATGCTTTTAGAAAAAGAATAGTGTTTAATGTGAATATCACTAAGACCACAGCAACAATATCTATACTCTTCTTAATAGCTATAGTTGCTCCTTGATTTAACATTGATTATCTCTTAATAACCATATTAATTGAAAATATGTTTGTTGCAGATTCATTTAATATGTGTAACCTGCCACATATCATAGCTTAGCAACTGAGGACAATGTGGGCTTATTTTCCCTGGTGGCTAAATGGATACCTGAATATACTCATTTCTGCTATTGCCTGGTATCTCTAGAGTACCATAGTCTGCATTACCAGCCCAGAGTATATTTAAATTTAAACTTCCAAGTATGAGTTTTTAAAAATATACAATTCTTTGTCACCTATGTGGAGTAAAAATATAATAAATCAAACCTAAGTATAGAATTCATTGTTGTTGAAATTACTGTAAAAATTTAACATGTGACCACTCAGCCTGCACCATTGTTCAACTTGTGCTTCCTTGGTCCACTGTGTTGACCATCTTCTAGTATAATCTTGCAGTCTAGTCTTTATAATAATTTCAGATTTCTGCTGTCCTTCTGTTCTCTTTTCCCACTCTTAGAGATATTCTCGAGCCTCATGTCTCTCAATTCCAATCAGAAGTGAAGTGGTTTAATTTATTTCTAGTCCTAAATCTATGCTGCTCAACACGCAACTATAGAAACTCTTAAATTCTTGGCTGCAAGGAGGATCTTCCAGAAATGATCAAGTATTCCTCCTCCTCTAAGTACTAATAGTTCCTAAGACATCCTGAGTTTATTCCCTACCCTCACTTTCATTAGATACACTGTCTCAGAAATAAATGATCTAAAAAGAATTTTCAGAAACTACAATTACCACCTGTATATTTTAGTCACCAAAAATCAGTTACTTAACTATAATATCGTTATTAATGAAATTTTCTATCAACTGAAATTTTATTATTTATTATGCTACCATCACTTTTTATCATAATGAATAATATATTTTCCCATATACCTCATGTAAGAATAGTGCCTATCTCACAGATAAGCAAGGGCTTATTCTACTGAACTATCTCCCCAGTCCTAAAAGGTTTTTTGTCCCCAATGGGACTTTTTTTGGTCTTATTTTTACAGTTTTCTTTTTTGGTTCCCAGAATCGAACTTTGGGCCTCACACTTGCTAGGCAGGTGATGCATCACTGAGCTACACCCCCAGCATAAATAATCATTCTCTACAAGTGCCATCTACGTCTAAATTTGAAGATCTTATTTATGTTTTACTTCTGAACCTCTAGCATTGCCCACCTACTGGTAAAGAAACTTAATTGCATTTAAATATTCATTAAATTACTTAACTCAATATTCACTGAAATTTAAGTGTTAGTATTTAAAATTAACAGTTATTTATAACATTATATTAAAATTAATGTTATGTATTTTTAATTTGTTCATGACTACTTTGATGCAAAATCAAGACTTAAAAATACAATCTGCAAATTAGATTCTGTATTTATTTTTTAATAATGTCCAAATACACTATAAGTTTATGCACTATTTTAGAGAAGAGTCAGCTTTCTTAGTTTTGTATCATCCTGAATTTTTTTTTTTTTGCCACCAAGAAAATTCCAGTTTTCCAACTTTTTCTGACATATATCTCCAATTGCTGATTGAAGTCCTAAATAGAACTGTTTTTTTCCTAACAATTTTCTACAAGTTATATTTATAAAATTCTGAACTGAAATTTCTTCTAGTATTATTGTTGCCCTGTTCATTTCTAATGCAAAATATTTTTCTTCCCTTACATTTATTAACTGCTCAAGACAATGAAAACCATCATTCTTTTCTCACATAAACTTTTAGGTTTATTCAGCGTTTGATGAAATAATGAGGAAAGCTAGAAAATAATCTGATATCAACGAGTTTTAAAAACTGCATGAAATAAAATTCGTTAAAAACTCCATGGCCAACAGGGTCCATCATTACTTTAGAGGGCAAAAGTAAAAAATGCCTATACTGGACCGAAATCCACATGGTAACAGTTTCCTTCTTTCTGGACATGCTAGAGGACAGTGCATTTTTTTCATCTTCCAGGTCCTTCAGGTACCTGCATTTCTTGGTGGTAGCCCTTTCTTCCATGGCTACAGTCAGAAGCAGCATTTCATCTTCTTTCCTCCATGAACATTCCTTCAATTCTATTATCTTTCTTTTTCTTTTTTTTTTCTGCTGTACCAGATTTTTTATGTCTTATTCATTTTAATGAAAATAAAAGCTAAATAGAAATAAATCAGCTTCAAAACAGGTTACTAGGAAGTTACGATAATTAATACATTGAATAACTGTTTTCCTAGTACGTATTCAGAGGAGAAGATGTAGACATAATATCTTATCTAAACAATATGAGTACAAACCTTTCTTCTCATTCAAATAATATGTATATACAAATAAGATTTGTATATATTATTTTCAGGGCAATTTTACAAAATTGTCCTTTATTTGTTTTTTGTTTGTCTTTTGTTTTTTTTTTACTTTTTTTAATTTTTGTTTTACTGAAGCACAAATATTAATGAGAAATTATTAAGATACCTTGACAAGATGGATTTCATAAACTAATACATTGCAAACTGTTTTCATAATGTTTTGGTATCCTATAAGGTACACACATGATATTATACTTACAGACATTATTATACCGTATGTCTCTTATCATTAAATAGTGTAGCTGTTTGCATATCTTAATTTTATAACAGAATTACATCAATGATCCAATAATTAATACTTTTACCTTCATATTTTCCTAGTGGTTGTCTATAGTACTAGAAGCCGACATATTATCCTATCCAACCACCATTAGTGCAAATCTTGCCTCTCATAGTACTATGTAGAAGCACAGCGTTATCTATGCCAACTGTACTGTCTACACACACATCATGATTTTCACTTTCTATACCCCTTCCTTTGCCTATACCTGTCAAAGATGGGCACTCCATTGTCATTCAACTAACTTAGGTGCTTGAACTCAACAACACAATCAAACACAGTCCAGCATTCCACAACAATAGTGAGTTATTCAAAGAAGTTGTCGACCATAGCCATTTACAGCTCAGCTTAATATTATGGCCTCACGATGTATACTTCAGTTTTATACCTTTCTGCTGGATGGTTAAGACCAAGATAGAGCAATACTTATATACCAACACACGTACTCTATGTTTCTTATGTGGTCATTGAAGTCCACTCAGGGTTTATCTTATAGTCCTGTACATTATTCTGTAGATTCTTTGTCTGTGTCATCCATGTGGATGAGTCATAGCCAATGCTTGACCAATTTGCTCTCAGTGAGAGCTTAAGAGAAAGTTTGCTTTTCATGTGACTCTCCCCAGGCACACGATAGAACTTCAATCTCTTTCCTCTGAAGCTCCATAATCTCCTTGTTCAGAAAATTTGGAGCTCAACTGAGTTACATGGTGTTGCAGTACAGGTTCTCCTATGTCCTGAGTCTTCGCTGACCTTGAAAGGCTAGGGCCAAAATGTTGGCTAGCCTTGTGGCTCTTCTATTTCTCCATCCCTGATTTGTGAACTTAGGTTGCTAACCATCAAGAAGAAAAGCTGATTAGTATCCTGCAGGATATGCCATTCACTTTTCCTTATCTGACTCAATTGATTTTAGTTGTTGTTGTACGTTTCCTTTCATATTTCAGCTTTTCGTACTTATACTAGGGAGATAATATGATATTTACACATCTGTGTATGGTTTATTTCACTGATGAGTATATGTGCAAGTGGCATCCACTTCAGTATAAATGTTTCAAACATCATTCTTAATAGCTGAGTAATACTCCATTATATAGAAATACCACATCTTTTTCAACCATTCCTCATGTGATGGACATCTTTGTTGTTTCCAAAATTTTGCTATCCCAAATTGCATTGCTATAAACATAGGTATACATATATCACTATGATGCAATGTTTTCAGATCCTTTGGGAAAATTCCCAGTAGGGGGATAGCTGGCTTGAATGGGAGTTCTAGTCCTACTCTTTTGGGGAGTCTCCACACTGACCTCCACAATAGTTGAACCAGTCTACATTCCCAACAGCAGTGGAGAAGTATGCTCTTTTCCCCACAACCTCTCCAACATGTGTTGTTGTTTGAATTACTCACGATAGCCATTCTTTCTGGAGGGAGATGGTATCTCAGTGTTGTTTTTATTTGCATTTCACGGATGACTAGTGATGTGGAGCATTTTTTCATATATTTATTTGCTTCTTTAATTTCATCCTCTGAGAAGTGTGTATTCATCTCAGATGCCCATTTCTGAATTCAGTCTCTAAATTTGAGGGCCCTGTTATATCTTAGTTCTTTATATATTCTAGACAGTAGTCCTCTGCCTGATTGCTTATTAGTTAGGATTTTTTCAAAATTTGTGGGTTGTCTTTTCACTCTGTTGACAATTTCTTTTGACATGCAGAATCTCCTTAAGAAGAGTTTATCTCAGTTGTTGATTCTTTCAAGTGCTTCCCGTGTGAATGTGTTTGTTCATGAACTCTTTACCTACCTCCATGTCTTCAAGAGTTCCTCCTAATTTCTATTCCAGGAGATTGAGTGTTTCTGTTTTAATGTTTAGACCTTTAATCCATTTTGACTTTAACTTAGTGCATGGTGATAGAGCTGGGTCAAGTTTCAGTTTTTGGCATGTAGAAAGCCATGTTTTCCAGCACCATTTCTTAAAGAGGCTATCTTTTATCCAGTAGCTTGTCTAGGCCCTTTGCCGAAGATCAGATGGCTGAGTGTGATTGTAGATGCCTCTGCATCTCCTAATCTATTCCACTGATTCTCAGGTCTATTTTGTTGCCAATACAATGCTGATTTTATCACAGTGGCTTTGTAGTATCATTTCAAGTCAGGAATTGTGATGCCTCCTGCCTTGTCTTGATTGGCCAAGATTGCCTTTGCTATTCTAGGTCGTTTGTGGTTCCAAATAAATTTTAGGATTGATTTCTCTATGTCTGAGAGGTATGTTTGTGGCAGTTTGATAGGGATTGCATTAAATCTGTACAGCAATTTTGGGAGTATGGCCATCTTCACGATGTTGGTTCTTCCTATCCAGGAGCATGGAATATCCTTCCATTTTCTGAAATCCTCTATAATCTCTTTTCTTAGGGTGTTGTAATTTTGCGTGAAAAGATCTTTGAATTCCTTGGTTAAGTCAATCCAAAAGGTATTTAATTTTCCATGGTGCTCTTGTTATCGGTATTGTTTCTATTGTTTCCCTTTCAGTGTGCTTGTTATCTGTGTAGAGGAATGCTATTGACTTTTGAGTATTGATTTTGTGTCCTGCTATGCTACTGAATTTCCCTATCAGTTCTAGTACTTTCTTCGTGGAATTTTTGGGGTCTTCCAAGCAAAGTATCATGTCATCTGCAAATAGTGATAATTTAACTTCTTCTTTACCTATTCTTATTCCCTTTATATCTCCCCGTTGCTAAGGATTCCAAGGCTATATTGAATAGGCGGGGTGATAGAGGACATCCTTGTCTTGCACCTTATTTAAGAGTAAAAGATTTCAGTTTTTCCCGATTTAGGATTATATGAGCTTTTGGGTTGTCATAGATGGCTTTTATCAAGTTAAGATAGAGTCCATCTATTCCAATTTTTTGTAGGACATTAAGCATAATTGAGTGTTGGACTTTGACAAAGGCTTTTTCTGCATCAGTTGAGATGATCATGTGGTTTTTAGATTTCAGTCTATTAATATAGTGTATTACATTTATAGATTTTCGAATATTGAACCATCCTTGCATCCCTGGGATGAATCCTACCTGGTCATGGTATATGATCTTCTTGATGATTAGCTGTATTCTATTTGCCAGGATTTTGTTGAGTATTTTTGAATCTATGTTCATGAGGGAGATTGGCCTGTAGTTCTCCTTTTTGGTTGTCTTTCCCTGGTTTCGGAATCAGTGTTATACTTGCCTCCAGAAATGATTTGGGGAGCACTTTTTCCTTTTCAACTTCATTGAAGATTTTGTGGAGTGTAGGGACTATATCTTCTATAAATTTCTTGCAGAATTCAGCTTTGAATCCATCAGGGCCTGGACTTTTCTTTATCGGTAGGCTTTTATTATGTTTTGATTTCATTCGCTGATATTGGCTTATTGAGAGTTGTCATATCTTCTTGATTCAGTTTTGGTAATTTGTACCTTTCAAGGAATATGTCCATTTCTTCTCTGTCTTCTATTCTGCGAGCATAAAGATTCTCAAAGTAACTATTTATAATCTTCTGAATTTCCACTGGGTTTGTGATGATTACACCATTTTCATTCCTTATCACTTGTACTTGAATTTTTTTTTGCCTCTTTCTGATGATGTTGGCCAGAGGCTTACCAGCTTTATTTAGGTTTTCAAAGAACCAACTTTTTGATTTGTAGATTCTTTGAACTGTTGTTTTTCATCTCAGTTGAATTAATTTCTGCTGTAATCTTTATGATTTCTACTGGTCTTTGCTCTCTGGGTTTTGTTTGCTCCTCTTTTTCTAGTTGACAGAGGTTCATCATTAGGGTGCTAATTTGTTCCCTTTCTGTTTTCCTAATGTGTGAGTTCATAGCTATGATTTTCCCTCCAGAAACTGCTTTCATCACATCCCATAAATTCCGATAAGTTGTACTTGAATTTTCATTGAATTGTAGATACTGCTGAATTTCTTCTTGAATTTCTTCTGCAACCCATTGACTGCTGAGTAGGGTGTTGTTTACTTTCCATGAATTTAGTGGAGTTTTCTGGTTTATTTTGTCATTTATTTCCAGTTTAATTGCATTGTGGTCAGATAATATACATGGGATAATTTCTATTTTCTTGCATATACTTAGGCATGACCTCTGCACTTGTATGTGGTCTATTTTGGAAAACGACCCATGTGCAGCTGAAAAAAATGTGTATTCAGCTGTGGTTGGGTGGAACACTCTGTACATGGCCACCACATCCGTTTGTTCCAAGCTCTGGTTCAGTTCTGCTACTTCCTTCCTAATTTTTTGTCTGGTTGACCTATCTTTTTGAGATAAGTGTGTGTTAGGTCTCCTGTTAAGATTGTGTTGTTAGATATTAAGTTTTCTTTGTCCCTTCAGATTTTGCTTACATAGTTGGGTGCTCCTGTGTTTGGTGCATAAATATTTATGAGTGTTACTTCTTGCTCTTGAATTTTTCCCCTGACCAATATAGTGGCCTTCTTTGTGTTGTTTGATCATTCTTCGTTTGAAGTTGAGACTATCTGAGGACAGCATTGCTACTCCTGCTTTTTTCTGACGTGCTGGGGCATGTAGTATTATTTTCCATCCTTTGACTTTGAGCCTATGAATGTCCTTTTGTGTTAAGTGTGTTTCTTGTATACAGCATATTGTTGGATTTTGTTTCCTAATCCACTGTGCCAGTCTATTTCTCTTAATTGAAGAATTGAGTCCGTTTACATTGATGGTTATAATTAAAATGTGATGAATTATGTTTGTCATGATATTTACCTGGTGTTGTTTACTCCTTTGTAACCTGTGTTTAATTGTCTGTCCTGTTTAGTGGGTTCCTTCCATTCTCATTCATGGAGTTCTGGTCCTTGTGATCTCTCTCTAGAACATCATTCAGCAGCCTGTGAAGGAATGGCTTTGTCATCATGAAATTCTTCAGTTGTGTCGTGAAAGTATTTCACTTCTCCATCAAACTTAAAAGAGGGTTTTTCAGGGCATAATAGTCTGGGTTGGGATTTTTTTCATGCAGGACTTGAAGAACTCTGCTCCATGCTCTCCTTGCCTTCATTGTTTGTGTAGAGAAGTTGGCTGTAATTCTGAGGGGTTTTACTTTGAATGTGAGCTACTTCTTCTCTAACACCTTTCAGTGTTAGTTATTTTTGCGTTGAATTTCTGGGATTTTAACTATTGTATGTCTCGGCGTTTTTCTACTTGGGTTGAGGATATTTGGTATTATGTATGCTTCGTGGACCTGAATGTTGGATTGTTTCCTCATATTTGGGAAGTTTTCTGCGATTATTTCTCCCCAAATTCTTTATATCTCATTTGTATTGACTCCTTCATTCTCGTTGTTACCAATTATTCTCACATTGTGCATTCTGGTGTCATCCTGCAGGTGATGGAATATTTTTTCCTGCATTCTCATTTTTTTAAGAGACACTTTCTCACCTTTTCACTAGCTGCTCCTGCATCTTCAAGATCTGAAACTCTGTCTTCGCTTTCACTCAGACGGTTTTGTAGACTCGTGATTGATATTTTTACTTCTTCTATATCTCTTTGACTATGTTTCATGTGTTCTATTTCTTTTCTGTGTTGCTCATTCAAGGAATCCATCATATTTCTGATCTCCTCAAATTTTTATCCATGTCTTCTTTAGACATAGTTATTAATTATTTTTTCTGCTGTGTTTCTTCCAACTTGGTTTTCCTCTGTTTATTTCTGGACTTGTTTCGGTATTTCAGATCGTATGACTTCAAAAAGTTCTTTTTTGATTTCAGAACTTATTTCTCCTTTGATTTCCTCATGATCTTTCTGCTGTTGTTTCTTTGCTTCAGATGCTGTTAATGCATTTATATCAGCTGGAATAGTGCTCTCTGCACTTGTTTTGGGTCAGCATAGTTTTTCCCCCCAATGTTTCTGGAATTCATTCTTTATTTCAGATACTATGTATTCAAATATTTCTTCTTTAGTTTGTGGAATTACTTCTCGTTTTATTTCCTCTATTGCTTTCTGCTGTTGTTCCTATGCTGCTGTATCTGTTAATTCATTCATTGCAGCTGAATAGTGTTCTCTGCCCTTCCTGATGGACTCGAGGTATAGGATTGCATTTTTCCCCTTCTCTTTGTCATTTTGTATAGCACTGACCTTTGACCTTTGGTGTAGAGATTTGGTGCAGCTATACCCTTAGCTTGTTATGAGATTCATCTTGTTATGAGATTCAGGTTCCAGTATATTATGTTTGAGATTATCCAGGTATGCCTATCCTGGATCTAGCTTTTGTGTTCAGTTCCTTTTTTTCCTGCAGCTCCTTTGTTTCCCCTCTGTTGGTTCCCTTTTAAGGCAAGCACGAACCGAACTGGGATGCAGAGCAAATAATGAAACTTCCCCCTCTTAGCTGGCTTTGGGGCGAGGATCCAGAAAATTGCTGTGGTCAGGTGGGTGGGCCTGGGCTTTGGTGGGTTTTCTGGGCTCAGAAAAGGATAGTGGATGATCTTATTCACTGAGTAGGCTGTACTGAGTTGGCCAGCCTGTGCTGGGTCTGGGTCTACAGGCCAGAACCCAATAAGGCTGGGAAAGGTCCCTCTGGTGCATTAGGCCTGGGGCCCTCACTCATAGACCAGGCTGTGCTAGGTTTCGGGCTGTGGCCTGGGATGGAGGATTGCTGAGAAATGTCCCTCCAGCATGGAAGGCTTGGAGTTCTCACTCCAGGATGACCTGCACTGGGTCTGAGGCTGTAGGGTTGGACTAGTAATCACCTGGAAATATCTCTCCGGCATGGCTGGCCTGGAGTTCTACACTCACTGTACTTTGATACCCAGGGAGTCGGGGAAATTCCCTCTCGCTCAGTGGGCTTTCGGTCAGGGGATCCGGGGAATTGCTGTTGACTGGGTCCTGAGATTTCAGGCCAGTCACTGGCTTGGAGGGCTTGGGGGCGGGGATCCAGGTAGCACACATGGGAAGAAGCCAATGGCTCTCCCTCAGACTCGCCACACTCTCACTGATCTGGGAAGCCTGGTGAGTCGTGCAAATTCCCACTCGCTGGAAGAGCTTGCCACGGGATCCAGGAGGCTGCTGGAGTCAGCCACTGTCTCAGACCAGTGTCTGGCTGGGCAGGTGTGGGCGTGGTCGCTCTATTATATTTCTTGATGTAAACCTTTGCTGTTATTTCAGAAGCAGATTTGTGTTTAGAATTGTCCCACCTGGATAACAAACTTGTTCCTCTAAAAATCCTTAGCATACATGTTCTATGTAGTCTTTTTGTTATGCAATGTAATATATGTAAAGGATCCAGGAATTAGAATGTGGTTGTCATTGATGTTATTATTCAGTATTATGCGGGGTGTGCTACACATGTGTTCATAAGAGAGGAACAGGCACCCATAGCTCAGTAAAGAATAACTATCTTTAGGTTTTACTCTGTTTTGAGCATCAAAACGGGCGAGGGAAATGCCTGAGCAAGCAAACATGATGACAGTTCAGTCCATGTGCAAAAGAGCTCCTAGCCCAGCATCTGATATCCATAAAATGATGTTAGTTTCCATTCTTTTGGGACAAGATCTAAGAGGATTATGATAGGAAAACCCAGATCTGATATCAGATTATGGGTGCAAAATATGGTGGCTATTGGCCTGACAGTGTCTTCAGTCTTTCCTTTTTGGTGGTTCACTCTGCATTCAGCCTGGATTTGCTTCCTTACTTTAGCTGGGTCACATCCATTGAGCATGGTGGCATGTACCTTTAATCTCATCATTGAGAAGCCTGAGGCAGGAGGATTCCTGGAAGTCCCAGGCCAGGCTGTGCTACATGGTGAGTGCAGAGCTGACCTGAACTATATAGGGAGACTCTCTCAAAAGAAGAAAACAAAATAGTCCGTATTCACTCCAACCAGTACTATTTTTAAAGCTCTATTTTACCCATCTGCTGTTATCATTAATATCTTTAATAAATATAAAGTTTTGCTACCCCATTTCCTATTGGGACAACAAGATTCAGGGAGGAACCTGTGACATAAGCACAGCCTCTAACTACACTGTTGATATTTTTGTTGAGGAGATTAAAAAGAATCACAGAAACCTGAGAACACATTCCATACCACCAGTGGCCCTAGGAGAAGAGTAGTGAGAGAGCAGAACAGTGTGTACCTGATAGCCAAGCTGCAGGCTGGAGCCTGGTACCTCAGTTGCTGACTCCCAGAAACCATGGCTGCAGTGCAAGACTGGCTCTGGTTCAGCAATAAAAAGATATTTGTGGGGCCAAAGCCCAGAACCAGTGAAAGGGGTTAGCCCAAAGAGAGCCACTCCAGATCACATTTTGTTCTGCTATATTTGTTAAAACTTGTCATCATTAAGAGCTAAAGCCCCAGCTTTCAGGAAACACAGGAGTAAGTCTTCCTCTATTCTCTTGACTCTCCTAAGATTTCCTCCAGGCTATTTCTAATAAAAATTCAGGTACTTAAAAATGCATCTGGGGGCCTGAACAGAGCCAATAAGGGTCACCTCAACTGGCTATGAGCAGACAAAATAGGCT
>PVKA01029763.1:0-27961 GCA_004027165.1 Ctenomys sociabilis
AGGTGGCAATGACAAATTTCTGGTGTGTTCTTCGTAGAGGAACACGATTAAGGCTAAGAGGCCCAGTCACAAGTAGCAAGCCACTGTCCAACTGCTTCAGGAAGACCACTCTCTTGCCTCTGTGACGCCCGGTGAGGATAATCAAGATGGTGCCAGGAGTGATGCTAGCTCGAAGTTTCCGCACATGCTGACTGAAGGGCTTCTTGCCATGGCTCAAGAGCTTTCGGGGCACATCTTCAGTAGAGTAGTACCTAGGCATTTTTCGAAGCTTAACCACCCGGCTACCTCCATTCTTGTCCCCACCGACCGGTTTTGTGATCGTAGCAAGAACTTTCTCCTTCTTTTTCTTCTCAACCTTTGATTTAGCAGCCGTATACTTTCTCTTGTACAAAGCCTTTCTGGAATATATAGCGGATCGGGAGTATCTACCAATTCCTCTAACCAGGACAGGATTTCGGCTGCAGTGGGGCTGCCCCTTCTTGGACTTCTTTGCTTTCTTCACCTTACCCTTTTTACCAGTACCACTGGCAGAAGCCTTCTGGGCTTCGGGTTTCTTCTCTTTAGTGTCTGGCTTCTCAGTTTTTTCACCTGCCATCTTACAAGATGGGAAAGAGCTATTTTTAATTTCTTGAGGACCTTCCATAAGGTTTACTATAATGATTAAACTAAATCACATCTCCACTGCACTGAAAGAGGCTCCTGTTCTCCACATCTTTGCAGTCCTTTGCTGTTTGCTTTAATGTCAATAGTCACTCTGACAGTGGTGAGGGGCTATCTCATTATAGTTTTAATTTATGTATTTTGGATAATTAATGATTTTGAACATTTCTCATATAGGTAGAATCCATTTGTATGTCTTTATGAAAATGTCTATTCAGGGTGTCTCGTCCATTTTATACATTAAAACAGTTGTTTTGATGATTTTCAATTAAATGACTTCTTCATATGTTTGGATTTCAATTCTTTTTCACACATATGGTTTACAAATGTGCTATTTGATAGCCTGCCTGCTCTATTTTTTGTTAGTTATTTTATTTGTTGTGCCAAAGGTTTGTAGTTTGCTATAATCCTGCTTTTCTACTTTTGATTGTTTTTACACTGCATTGGCTTTTATGTCCAAAAATCTTCACCAAGCATTGTCGTGGTTTTTTTCCTATGTTTCCTTCTGACAATTGTTTCATTTTCATTTGTTATGTTTTTCATCTTCATACATTTCGAGTTGAATGTTACATGTGGATTGAGACATAGGGTGACATTTTATTGTGTAGCCTGCTAATATGTAGTTATCCCAGTGCAATTTATTCATAGTTCCTTCCATATGGTGTACTCTTGATACCCTGATCAAAATTTAACTTATGCTAAATACATTCATTTCAGTTTCTTAGAACTTTTTGTCACATTGTCCTATATGTCTTTTAAATTCCAATTCCATGTGTGTTAATTACCATAGTTTTATAGTAGCCTTTCAAATGAGATATTATAAAGAAGGATCCAGCTTCACTTTGAAACTCTTTTATGTAGACTTTCCATATGTATCATATGATTGTTTTCTGTATTTCTACAAAAGGTTTTTTGCTTTTTTCTATTTTTTTGGTGCAGGGTCTCACTATGCATGCAGCCCACATTCATAGTGATCTTCCTGCTTTTTGCCTCCCATGCGCTGGGATTACAGGCGCGTGCCACCACGCCTGGATTGCATCGCCGGCTCAGCGCACCCGAAGGTGGGGCCGGCACGGCTTGGAGAACCAAGGATCGAACACTTGTCCCTGCGCTTACCTAAGCAAGTGCTTAGTCCGTTGAGCTATACCGCCGTGTTGGAATTTTGATATGATTGTATTGAAGCTATAGTTTATAATACAGACAGTTGCTAATGTTAAATCATCCATAGATGTCCATTTGCTTGCTTCTTGGACTTCTATCATCAGTGTTTTAGAGTGTGCTGGGTCCAGATCTGTCACATCTTTGTTCAATTTATTTTTTTATATTTTTATTGTAGGGAAGGGTCTACAGGGTGTTCAGGGTCTCACTAGTAGATCAGACTCGTACTGATCCACCTGTTTATACCTCCCAAGGTCTGAGATTACAGGCGCTCACCACCATGTCCAGTCTCAGTGCCATCTTATTGTGACGAATGGGTGGGGCCATCGCAGCAGGCCCTGGAGTCAAGCTGCTGGTCCCTGCACCTACTTGCAGGCGCTTTAGTACACTGAGCTATTTGACCATCCGTACTTACTGAAGTTATTTATAAGCCCTACAGGGTGTTTTGGTGGAATTGTCAGTGTTTTCTCTAAGGTCACAATGTCTTAGAGTAAGGGCAGGTGAACTTCTTTCCTTCCATTCTGGGTAACCATTGTTTGCTCATCTCCCTCGTCCCTTAGGTTGAAACTTCCTGTGCTCCACGGGACAGAAGTGCTGATCACAGGCCTTCTTGTACAATTTAAGAAATAAAATTGTAAAGCTCATCTGACAGCATTAAATTATCTTCTTTTTTTTTTTTTTGAGGAAATTCATCTTTGTACCTTTGTGTAGAAGGACAATTTTTCTTTATTCACAACTCAATTGACAGATTCTTTCTTATTGTATGTATCTCAGTCTAGTCTTTCAGGCCTCTCTTCTGTCAGATGAGTCTGTAGACATTAAGTGTTTTGATTTTTCTTTTTTTTTTTTGGTACTGGGGATTGAACTCAGGACCTTGTGTTTGTCAGGCAAGCGCTTATTCTACTGAGCTATCTCCCCAGCCCGACATTAATTGTTTTCTTGGCTTTTGTGATTGTTGTTCTTTCTCCTACTGCTTTACCATGCTACCATATTTTCCTTTTTGTTTGAATTGGTTGATTTAATTTGGCCTTGAAGTACTAGTGATAGAGCGCAGCGCTTCTCACACTCTCAAGAGCCCCTGACCATTGAGAGGTATTTCTAGCCCCTTCTCTGATTTTGGTTGTCATAAGCCTGTCTGTATTGTACTGAAATCACTGTGTTTGTGTAATCTGATCCATTGAGCATCAGTGTTTACTAATATATTTTACCGAATTCGGAAAAGTTTTTTTTGTACTTCTTCATCTGCTTTCTCTTTTATTTACAGGAACACCCACTGTGTATATATTAGGACATTTGCGTTGATGTTGGTTCACATGTCATATGTCAGCGAAGCTGTCTCCAACATTACAGTCTTTTGTTTGGTTTTTCAAACTGAGTTCAGTCTCTGGAACTCTTTTTTATTGTTTATTTTGAATTTAGCTCTCATTGAGTCCCAAAATGACATAGCTGAGCTTGAACTTGTGATCTTCATGCCTCAGTCTTTCACTGTGCTGGCATTACATACGTGGCCCAACACACATGGGTTTCAACTTTTATTTAGTTCTTCCACTTTGTGTTGTGTGTGTGTGTGTGTGTGTGTGTGTGTGTGTGTGTGTGTGTGTGTTTGTACCTGGCTTATGCTTGCAGGGCTATTCCCTGAGTTATGTCCCCAGCAAAAATGTTTCTTCCTTAAGCCTCATGGCCTTTCATGCCGAAGTCCAGCACTGCACCACTGAGCTGTAGACCTCCATTCCTGATTAAGAATTTTCTTTGGAGCCATCTTCATGCTCAGTCAACCTTTACTGTACTATCTTAATCTGCTATTAATCCCATCTAATTATATTTCATTTTTTAAATTTTAATTAAACACCTGAAAAAAAATTCATTTTTAAACATCTCCTTACTGCAAAATCTACTTTGGTTAACTGGTGTCATGCTTGATTTCATCCAGCATAGTGGTCCTTAGACTTTTTTTTAGCCTACTTAGAATAGTTCCTCGGAAGTTTTTATGTCTGAAGTCCAATATCTAGGGTCATTCTCAGTTACTTTCACTTTATTCTTTTCATATTTTTCCCCTGAGTTGGGTCATACATTTTTTTCCCTTGTATTTCAATTGTAAAATTGACATTTTTAATAATTTTATTGGTGGACTTGCAAATTAGCTCAGTTGTTTAAGTGCCAGCTCTGAAAAACTAAGTCAGGCACAGTGCTCCCCACTTTAATCTCCAGCCTCACCTGCCCTAGCAGACCTGCCATTGAGGCAGCCTGAGCCAGTCTCCCCAAAAATATTATATTAACAATACATATATAATATAATATAATATTAGATACAATAATATTCTTTCATCCTGGATTCTCATCCTTTTATCTTCTAAGGTTGATTCTCACTTTCTCACTTTCTGTGTGGTTATTTTCCTATAGCTACTGATGTCTGGTGAGTTTAGTCAAAGTAAGGCCTATTGCTCAGGATGGCATTCTGCACTTCCCTTGAGTGTCAGGGCATCTTCAGCTGAGCTCTGCCCTTAAGCAGAGGCTGTACCCCATTCTAGGAGGTCTTCTGTCTGCCTGGACGGGCAGTTGGGCAGGGAGCCCTTTCTAAGTTCCAGCTGATTTCAAGCTGACCGCGGCTCACCCACTGGGCTCTGTGCACTTCTGCTCCTGCTATGTGTGCACTGTTCGTGCATCCAGAAGGGTGTGCCACTTAATCCTAAGCTTAGAGACTCAGTCTAGGTCCTGTGATTGGAGCAGCAACACAGTTGGATTGCAAGGTGGCTGGCTGATCTAACACAGAGGACGCCATACAGGCTGGAAGCCTTTTGGTAAAACAGAGGAAGAGTTCTTATTTCGGCAAAACTGTTATCAGGAGAGTCATTTTTCGTTCCTGTGTAGTTTGTGAATTTCAAGAAAGATGGAGAGCTACCCCTAAACATAGTCATGAGGTGTAAGTCAGCAGTTGCTGTAGTTGTAACTTCCTACAACAGACCCTTTTAGGGACCTGGGAGATGGCTTAGTAGAATAAGGGCTTCCCTGGCAAGTGCAAGGGCCTGAGTTCAATCCCTGGTTCCATAAACAAAACAAAACAAAACAAAACAAAACCCTTTTTACCTTTTAACATAATTTATTTGTTTATGTAATGAACACTGAGTGCTCTTACGAAGAGCAAACTCTGTATGTACCTGTGTATGCACATGTGTATGTGTGGAACACGCAGCTCTTGCCTTATTTCTTGCTAATAACTTTTACAAGCAGAAGGAAATCCGCAGTGAAGAACACCAAGTGCATCCTCATATTTCTTTGCAAACAAAAGTAGATGTACAATGATATATGGATAAATAGCCTAAAACCATGAAGACTATGGGGTATACTGGGCTAAGGCAGCCTGGAATCCACGTTGAATATTGTATATTTTAGGGCAATGGATTATGAGAGAGGAGTCATGTTTGGTTTTGAAAATTACACATCCTATTTTTCATTCTAATGGCTACTTCAATATTGAATACGTTAAACTGTATTTAACTGGCAAGGCTAAGCAAAAATAGAATTACTTAACATGTAAAATGGGAAGAGACATCTGTTGAAACACTTGTGTATTTGTCCCTTCAGGGAAAGCAATGTAAATTTTTTCTGGAATTATTATTTGTTTTTCTCTGATTCTACAAAGCTTGTTGATACCTACAACATAATCGTGAATCATTGTACACATCTGTAATTAAGCGAAACAATCATGTATTAGATCAGTCACCTCACAGGCAGCAATGGGATGGGTGGATCAAGTCTTACCTTGCTCTTTTCTCTTTCACACCAGGAAAATCTCCA
Organism: Ctenomys sociabilis; assembly: GCA_004027165.1. Classification (NCBI taxonomy): domain Eukaryota; kingdom Metazoa; phylum Chordata; class Mammalia; order Rodentia; family Ctenomyidae; genus Ctenomys; species Ctenomys sociabilis. Next base: position 5,614 of record PVKA01029763.1, read on the forward strand.
TTCTCAGCACATTAGGGCTTTTAAAAAATGATAGAACTTTCTTAGGTCGCACATCCACAACTTGTTAACTCATGTTTGCTTCTTTCTCTTCAGGGCGTGAAGAACACCATAGAAAGGTACGTGTGCGAAGCCAAGGATTGAATTATTGTGTGTGAAAAGAGCGCATTGCAGACGTGCCTTGACACTGACCAGAGTTCGGTTATTTTAGTCCTACTGAGAATAGATCGGCAGGACCCAAATGGTATGGCAGGTGCTGGAGTTGTGTGGAGTCATGGCAGGAACACTAGTGGTACTGAGGTGGTCGTGGTGCATTCTCCACCTCCTTGGCCTCTGTGTTTTATTCGCTGTGCACTTCTGTGTGGTCCTAGACTTTGGATTCAACAGGTGCTTGCTTTATTGAAGATTGAATAGACCTTTCTTACTAAGTACCTAGAATTGTCCAGGGTAATCAAGCCTACATACAGCAATTTATGTTTTTCCGCTAGAAATGTTAGACATCACATGTAAAATCACACTTAAGTCTGGGAATCAGAATTTTGACCCAAATGTAAACAATATCACCTCAGTGATATTGCTGAGAACAATTGGGAAAGGGCTCATTCTGCTGTGTACAACTGCACACCTGCCTGACAGCCTGGACATTTTCCGAATTCCTAGAATTCAGAGCAGTATTAGATTGGTGTTTATTTGCCAAGTATTTGTAATTTTCCCACAGAAAAAATAAATCTTGAAACCTCAGATAGTATCTGAGCACCTTTCCGTAGAGAATGAGCTGTGAATTTCTTGGGCTCCTCCTGGTAGGGCTCCTGTGCTATAATCCCAGCCCCCTAAGAGGTAGATCCTGCAAATGCACTGACCAAGCACGTTCTCCAGAGCTGCACCCATGGCATGAGCTCTTCCATACATTACGGTGTTTTAATATCAGGTGAGGGTTTGGGGGACTGTTTTAAACTCCTTCAGCTGTGCAAACTCTGCTCTGACTGGTCATGATCCTCCAAAAATCACAGCAAATGGTTAAAAAGGCAGATATATTTCTCATGATGTCAGGATCCATCGTTTTCCTTTTCCTTTCCTGAAATCACCAGTGAGGAAATTTTATGTGCAAAAAGCAATAGATGTAGGTGGTGTTTGAAAGACACCGCTATCTGATTGGAGTTCCTTTTTCTCCCCTCTAGGAGTAAGTTATTGACTGTGCAGAAACCAAGAACTTGCCACAAGAGAGAGAAGATGGTGTTCCAAGCTCCTGATCTGAGACAGTTTCTCCAATCTCATCAGGGTGAGTAGAGCTAACAGGGTACGATGATCCATGCCTGCCTATAGAGAGACTGCAAGTTCAAATCCAGCCTGAGCAGCTTAGCAAGTTAGGAAGTATTTGGCTCAAATTATTAGAGTTAGAGATGTGCTCCATGGAGGAGCACTGACCTAGCAAACAGTATGACTGCGCTCAAGCACTAATAGCAGGCGAATAGGAGCAGGATGTAGTGAAGAAAGTGAGTTGAAGGGTGTGGCTGGGGCTGTAGAGAAGGCAGGAGGCCATTAGGGAATATAGAACAGTGTCCATTGTGGATACAGGAGCAGAAGGAAAATTAGTATCTGCTGGGGCTGTTATCATATTTTGGAGAGCAACCATTAATCTCTAGTCACCAATTAATTGGCCAATGGCAGTTCCCTTGCCTTGCGTAAACTGCCGAGGAAATTGATGTGGGTATGATGTCTTCACTTGCATTTATTATGTTGAAATTTTGACCTTTCAAAGCTAGTGGATTAGGGCTGGGGACATAGCTCAGTAGAATAAGTGCTTGCCTGGGAAGTGCAATGGCCTGGGTTCAATCCCTAGTCAAAAAAAAAAAAAAAAAAAAAAAAAAAAAAGCTAATGGATGTTTGATGTCACTGGGTTAAAATAAGTGTTATAACTTCATAAGCTTCTTCCATGCATTTCATACCTTTTTTCTCACGTGTTGAGATCCACAGTTCTTCTCTCCCAACACATGAACAGTGTGTTTCTGCAAATACACTACCTTCCTTAAGACTCCCGAATGAAGTTCTTCTAAGTTGTATTTTTTAATTTTTTAAATTTTGTTTCCATGATTTTATTGAAGAACAAAGCAATGAGACAGTTTCAAATCAAATTAATAGGATAGATTCAATAATTACTATATTTCATATTGTTTTCTTAGTGGTTATTTGTTGTACAAGGTTCAGACATGATATTCTATTTACAAACACTAATAGAGGAGATCCCTCTATTCATTGAATTAAGAGAATCTAGCTGTATACCTACTCTTTTTTGAAGCTGATTTATAGTACAGTTTCAATAATTAATACCCTTTCGCATAGTTTACTTCCTAGTGATTATCCATAGTACAAGAAGCAGGCAGGATATCCTGTTCAAACACTATTAATACAAATCTTTCTTCTCATAGAATTACATGAAAGTAGCTGCATGTTTATCCTAACTGTTCTGTATAAACAAATACAGAATGGCCCTTCCTTTGTGTCCCCTTTTTTTGTTTAGTCCTGCCAGAGATGGGTATTCTATTGGCATTCAATTACTATAGTAAATACAATTACTTCACAAAAACACTCCAACAAGTGCAGAAGTCCATAATCGTAGTGGGTTATCCACAAAAGTTGTTGACTAGAGCCATTTACAGCTCAGCTTATTATTATGGCTTTACTTTATATACCTTGTTTTACATTTTTCTCCTGCATGGTTAAGACCAAGATAAAACAAGACCCAAATATCAAGAAATGTAACTTTTGTATCTGATGAGGTCAATTAAGACCCTCAGGGTTTATCCTGTAACCCCATACCTTACTCTGATCCTTCGTCAGTGTCAGCCATATGGACGAGTCATGGCCATTGCCTGACCAATTTGCTCTCTGCAAAAGCCTGTGAGAAAGTTTTCTCTTCATGTGACTCCTTAGGCACACTATACATCATCGATCCCATTCCTCTGTGGCTGCATAATCTCCTTGATCAGAACAGTTGGGGCACATCTGAATTCCATGATGTTACAGTCCAGATTCTCCTATTTCCTGAGTCTTCACTGATCTTGAAAGGCTAGGGCCAAAACATTGGCTGATCTTGCAGCCCTTCCATTTCTCCAATTTTTCATCTGCAAACTCAGGTTGTTAACCATCCAGAAGAGAAGCTGATTGCTGCTCTGCAACATATGCAGTTCAGTTTACCCCCTTGTCTAAATATCAAACATCAGGCATAATGTAGAACAGATATTTGCCATCAAGTATTGATGTATTGAACTTGTAGTCCTTACAGAACATGAGAAAAAAAATTTAAAAACAGTACTATACATATATTTTTACACAGAAATTTAAAAATCTAACCATTTGCAGCCTTGTAGGAGAACAGTACCATAACAATGTTTTTCCCTGTGACTTTTTTTCCATTTATTACTAAAAGAAAAAACAAACACAAAACTTTTACTTGTGAGACAGTATGGTAATAATTAGTATGTCATGATAGGAAATATGTATTTAGCAGACCAGAATGCCACGCATTCCAAGCGTACCCTTGTATTACACATTGTGATCTTCAATGCAGTTACTTGGTTCACAGGTATCAGCATTTATAGATAGTTGGGTTGAGAATCCTACCATATACCAAAAACATGTTGATGTTTCTCAGGATCTTTGCCTTTCCCTTCTTGTGTATACAAACGTATGGTTTTTTCCCTGTTCTGTTTCCCAGCTTTTCTCCTTACCTTGTCCTTGTTGTCCAATCCTCAATTTCTTTTTTTCCTTTTAGTTATGTTCTACATTTCTATTTGTATTTCTTGTTTTGATTTCTTATACTAGGGATAATATAAGATATTGTACATGTGGGTCTGGTTTATTTCACTTATGAGTATATCTTCAAGTTGCATCCACTTAAATATACATGCTTCAAGTTTATCATTTATAGCTGAGTAATACTGCATTGTATAAAAATACCACATCTTGGGTTGGGAGATGGCTCAATAGAATAAGTGCTTCCCTGGCAAGCACAATGGCCTGAGTTCAAACATCAGGCATAACGTGGAACAGATATTTTCCATCAAGTATTGATGTATTGAGTTTTAGTCCTTACAGAACATGCCAAAAAAAAAAAAAAAAAAAAAAAAAAAAAAAAAAAAAAAAAAAAAAAAAAAAAAAAGAAAGAAAAGAAAAAGAAAAAGAAAACACCACATCTTTTTCTACCATTCCTCATGTCACAGGCATCTTCATCAGTTCCAAGATTTGGCTATCACAAATTATGCTGCTAAAAACATAGGTATACATATGTTTTCAGTTCCTGCAGCAAAATTCCAAGTAGGGAGATAGGTGGCTTGAATGGGGTTTCCAGTCCTAGTTTTGTGAGGAGTCTCCTCACTGATTTCCGTAATAGTGTACCAGTCTACATTCCCACAGGCAGTGGAGAAGTGTTTCCTTTTTGCTACATCTTCTCCAACATTTGTTGTTGGTTGATCATGTTTGTTCATGAACTCTTTAACTACCCCTATGTCTTCAAGAGTTACTCCTACTTTCTTTTCGAGGAGACTGAGTGTTTCTTTTTAATGTTTAGATCTTTAATCCATTTTGACTTCAGTTTAGTGCATCGTGATAGACCTGGGTCAAGTTTTAGTTTTTGGCACTTAGAAAGCCAGCTTTTTCAGCACTAGTTGTTAAAGAGGTTATCGTTCTTCCAGGAAGCATGTTTGGCCACTTTGTTGAAGATGCTGTGGCTGAGTGTGTTCATTGAGGCCTCTGCATCTTATAATGTATTCCATTGATCTTCAGGTCTGTTTTGTTGCCAATACTCTGTTGATTTTATCACAGTAGCTTTTAGTATAATTTCAAGTCAGGAATTGTAATGCCTCCTCCCTTGTCTTTGTTGGCTAGGATTGCCTTTGCTACTCTATGCCTTTTCTGGTTCCAAATAAATTTTAGGAACAAATTCTCTAGGTCTGGAAAGTACGATGTTGGCAGTTTGATAGGGATTGCATTAAATCTGTGCAACAATTTTGGGAGTATGGCAATCGTCACGATGTTGGTTCTTCATATCTAGGAGCAGGGAATATCTTTCCATTTTGTGAAATCCTGTATGGTCTCTTTGCTTAGGGTACTGTAATTTTTGGTGAAAAGATCTTTGACTTCTTTGGTTAAGTGAATTCTAAGGTATATCATTTTCTACGGTGCCATTCTAAAAGGTATTGTTTCTATAGTTTCCCTCTCAGTATGTTTATTATCTATGTAGAGTAATTCTATTGAATTTGTATCCTGCTATGCTAATGAATTTATGTATCAATTCTAGTAGCTTCTTGGTGGAATTTTTTGGGTCTTCCAAGTAAAGTATTGTATCATCTGCAAATAGTGATAATTTAACTTCTTCTTAACCTGTTCTTCTTCCTTTTATTTCTCCCTCCTATCTAGTGGTGTTACTAATGATTACAAAACTCTACTAAATAGGAGGGGTGCTAAAGGACATCCTTGTCTTGTACCAGACCTAAGCATAGAGGATTTCAATTTTTCCCTGTTTAGAATTATTTTAGCCATTGAGTTGTCATAGATGGCTTTTTCAAATTGAAGTGGAGGCCTTCTTTTCCAATTTTCTGTAGGACTTTGAACATTAATTTGTGTTGGACTTTGTCAAAAGCTTTCTCTGCATCAATTGAGATGATCATGTGGTTTTTAGATTTCAGTCTACTAATATAATGTATTACATTTATAGATTTTCAAATATTGAACCATCGTTGCATCCCTGGGATGAATCCTACCTGGTCATGGTGTACGATCTTTTTGATGATTTTCTATACTTTATTTGCAAGTATTTTGTTGAGGATTTTGGCATCTATGTTCATGAGGGAGTTTAGCCTGTAGTTCTGTTTTTTAGTTGCATCTTTCTCTGGTTTACGGATCAATATAATACTTGCCTCCAGGAATGATTTTGGGAGGACTGCTTCCTTCTCAAGTTCATTGAAGTGTTTGAGGAGTGTAGGGATTATATCTTCTATAAATTTCTTGTATAATTCAGCTGTGAATTCATCAGGACCTGAACTTCTCTTTGTCAGCAAGCTTTTTTATTACATTTCATATTTCATTGGCTGTTATTGGGTTATTAAGAGTTGGCATATCTTGATTCAGTTTTAGTAATTTGTACCTTCCTAGGAATCTGTCCATTTCTTCTGTGTCTTCTATTCTGTGAGTGTAAAGATTCTCAAAGTAGCTATTGACAATCTTCTGAATTTCCACTAGGTCTGTGGTGATTACATACTTTTCATTTCTTATTGCTTGTATTTGAATTTTTTCTTTCCTCTTTTTGATGAGGTAGGCTAGAGGATTATCAACTTTATTTAGTCTTTCAAACAACCAGCTTTTTGAATTATGGATTCTTTGAACTGTTTTCTTCATCTCAGTTGAATTAATTTTTTCTCTAATCTTTATGATTTCTTCCCATCTTTGGGCTCTGGGTTTGGTTTGCTCTTCCTTTTCTAGATGGTAAGCATGCAGCTTTAGGGTGTTTATTTGTTCCTGTTCTGTTTGTCTAATATGTGAGTTCACAGCTTTGATTTTACCTCTGAGAACTGCTTTCATCACATCCCATAAATTCTGGTAAGTTGTGCTTGAATTTTCATTGAATTGTAAATATTGTTGAGTTACTTGTTTGTGTTCGTCTATGACCCATTGATTGTTGAGTAGAGTGCTTTTTAATTTTCATGTATTTAGGGGGATTTTCTGGTTTCTTTTGTCATTTATTTCCAGTCTCATTGGACTGTGGTTGGATAGTATCCGTGGGATAATTTCTATTTTCGTGCAGACAGTTAAGCATGACCTATGGACTAGTATGTGGTCTATTTTAGAAAATGACCCATGTACAGCTGAAAAAAATGTGCATTCAGCTGTGGTTGGGTGAAACACTCTGTATATGTCCACCAGGTCTATTTGTTCCAAGCTCTGGTTCAGTTCTGCTATGTCTTTGCTAATTTATTGTGTGGTTGACCTATCTTTTTGGATAATAGATTTTTCATGTCCATTGAGATTTGTCTTACATAGTTGGGTGCTCCTATGTCTGGTTCATAGATATTAATGGGTGTTACTTCTTCTGCTTGAATTTGTCCCTAACCAATATATAGTGGCCTCCTTTGTGTCATTTGATCATTCTTGGTTTGAAGTTGAGACTGTCTGAGAACAGAATTGCTACTCCTGCTTTTTTCTGAGAGGCTGGGGAATGTAGTATTATTTTCCATCCTTTGACTTTGAACCTATGAATGTCTTTTTGAATTAAGTGTGTTTCTTGTATACAGCGTATTGTTGGATTTTGTTTCCTACTCCACTGTGCCTGTCTATTTCTCTTAATTGGTGAATTGAGTCCATTTATACTCATGGTTATAATTGAAATGTGCTGACTTATGATTGTCATAATATTTACCTGCTGTTGTTTACTCCTTTTTATCCTGTGTTTAATTGTCTGCCCTGTTTAGTGGGTTCCTTCTGTTCTCATTCTTGGAGTTCTAGTCATTGTGGTCTCTCTCCAGCACATTTTTCAGTAGCCTGTGTAGGGATGGCTTTGTCATTGTGAAATTCTTTAGTTGTTCTTTGTTGTGGAAATATTTCACTTCTGCATCAAATTTGAAAGTGAGTTTTGCAGGGTATAGTAGTCTGGTCTTGACTTTCTTTTCCATAGGTCCTGAAGTACTCTGTCCTATGATCTTCTTGCCTTCATGGTTTGTGAAAAGTATTCAGCTTTAATTCTCATCGGTTTTCCTCTGAATGTGATCTGATTCTTTTCCCTGTCAGCTTTCAGTATATTATTCTTGTGCTGGATTTCTGGGATCTTGACTATTATCTGTCTCGTTGTTTTTTTAGTTAAGTTGAAGTTATTTGACATTCTGTATGCCTCAGTTTCTGAATGCCCTCATATTTGGGAAGTTTTCTGTTTTTACTTCTGCCCATATTCCTTTTATATCATTTGTATTGATTCCTTCTTTCTCATTGATGTCTATTAGTCTCACATTGTTCAATTTGAGGTTGTCTTGCAGTTGATGGATTATTTTTTCCTGCATCCTTGCTCTTTTTAAGAGATCTTTTCGCACGTTTTGACTAGCTGAACCAGCGTCTTCATGGTTTGAAACTTTGTCTTCACTTTCACTGAAATTGTTGTGTAATCTTGTGATTGAGATTTTAAGTTCTTCTATATCTCTTTGACTCTGTTTCATGCGATCTCTTTCTTTGCTGTATTGTATTCAATGAATCCTATCATATTTCTAATCTCTTTTTTTTAATCATTGTCTTCTTTAGAAGTAGCCATTAATTCTTTTATTGCAGAATGTTTTTCAAATTTGGTTTCCTTCATATACGTCTGTATTTGATTCTTTACTTCTGATCCTATCAATTCACAGATTTCTTTTTTTATTTCAGAAATTATTTCTGCTCTGAGTTCCTCTTTACCTTTCTGCTGTTGCTTCTTTGCTTGCGATGCTGTTAATTCATACTTTTCAGCTGAGCTAGTGTTCTCTGCACTTGTTCTGCCTGGGCATTGTGTTTCCCCCATATGTTTCTGCATCATAAGCTTAATTTAAGATGCTATGTATTCAGAAATTTCTATTTTTTATTTCAGGCATTAATTTTGCTCTGAATTACTCTATACCTTTGTGCTGTTGTTGTTTTTGCTTCCAACTCTGTTAATTCATTCATTTCTGCTGAACTAGTGTGTTCTGCACTTGTATGGGTGGGCTCGAAGCCTGTGATTGCATTTTGCTCCTTGTCTTTGTCATTTTGTATAGCACTGACTTCTGACCTTTGGTGTAGAGCTTTGGTGCAGTTTTAACCTTAGCACCTAATGAGATTGGGATGCAGATGTATTAAGTCTGAATTTATCCAGTTATGCCTGGTCAGGGTCTAGCTGTTGTGTTCAGCTCCTTTTTGCTGCAGCCCTTAGAAGTGAATCTGTTTTGCCTCCAGTGCCAGGCGGTGGCTCAGGAGGGTTCCAGGGGTCCCAAGCATGCAGTAGACAGTCTCACTCACACGGGTGCCTGATTTTTGCTCTGGAGGTCTCTCCCCGGCAGCACCTGGGGAAGTGGGAAGTTCTCCCCCACCTGTCTGCACTGTGCTGTGTTGGATCAGGGCTGAGAGAGTCTCAGAAGTTCTCACTCACTCAGCAGCTTGAGGGTGGCGGCTCTGGAGGGTGGCAGAGGTCTCGGGTTCTCAGTAGAGAGTCTCACTCACATGTGTGCCTAAGTTTTGCTCCGGAGAGCTCTCCCCGGTTGTTTTTTTTTTTTTTTTTTAAATAAGGTCTTGTGGTAGCTGGGGAGATGGCTCGGTAGAATAAGCGCTTCCCTGGCAAGTGCAAGGGTCTGTGTTCAATCCCTGGTTCCGCAAAAAACTAAAAAAAAAAAAAAAAAAAAATTAAAATATGAGTCAAGTCTTGCCAAAATTCTCTTAGGACTTCACACCTTGTGTTTTACCGTGACCCTCTCCCATCTTGTAATTTTTCCACAGGTTTTGTGAAACCCTCTCCAAGCAACAATCCAAAGGCTACTGTATATGTAAATAATCCACAGATGACTTCCCGAAGGAAAGGAAAGAAACAGTTCTTAATACCTAACAATCCATGGCAGTATTTTCAGGAAGAGAACTTCTGAGATTAAGTGATGGCACCTACTTCCAAAGTCACTGTACCTTCAGTGTTCCTAGTTTTCAACAAAAATGCAGCTTCTCAGTCATGGGCCTGCAAGCAAAATTCAAGGTCACTTCATTTGTGGTGTCTGACAGCTTTGATCCTTGAACGTTGGCCTTTTCCTTTGACTGTTCCTCCAGGTCCTGTTGGAGATTTTCTAGACTTGGAGCCTGATGTTTTGTATTCTACAGTGTGACACACCATGTGTTTCTCATCTATGAGTTCTCTCACTGTTCCTTTTGTGGTGAGAGTTTCTTATTTTTCAATCTTCGGAATGATCAGAGCCTGGGAACCCTCCAACTTTCTTACACCCATGCCTTTTCCATTCTGCACCTCTCACCAAGGTGTCTCCTGCCTTAAAGGTGCCTGTTGTATTTTATCTAATTTGCCTGCTTTCCTGGCCTTCCTAATGGATGTCTTCACTCACTGTAAGTTGTACAAATTTTCTGGTTCCATTTTCTTCCCAGTGTCTCATTACTCCAGAAAGAATCTTAGTTCATCACTTCCCATACTTTCAAGGAAATTACTGATTTGTCTTAAGAAAGACTACAATGACTGTTGTTTCTAGTCTTTATAGCCTCCTTCTCTGCCAGTGAGAGAAAGTTTCTACCCAACTTTATGTGCAGTAAAGACTGTGTCTAGGGTGTTCTCTCTGCAACAGGAGCCCTGAGCAGTACAGTAGGTCACTTCCACCATGATGCTTCTTGTTCATCCAGGGGTGAAAAGCAGTCTCATCATAGAACACAGGTAGTTGGATCTTTTGTAAATTACACAGGGACTAAGAAATGGAGGGGAAGGAAACATGAAATCTATAGAAGAGGTAGTAGGTACATTTGTTGAAGACATGCATAGGCAGAGAACTTGAAAAAGTAAAATGCACAGGAAATACTTCAAAGAGTCAACAATTGGGATCTCCTGTGATTGAAAAGATTTTGCACATCAAAAGTAATCACCAACAGAATGAAAAACAATCATCACAATTTGGGAAAAATCTTAGCCAACAGTCCCTTAGATAAGATATCTATCTAGAATATATAAATAATTAAGAAGCAGGCCCCCAAATTCAAAGACCCAGTCAAACAATGGACACCTGAGATGAATATGTACTGTAAGGGATGGCATCTAGCATAATTTCCTATTCACTTTTAGAAGTAGAAGAGACTGAGGCATGATAGTTTGACTCATGCCTGAAGTATTTACATAGAAGGAATTTTGCATAAATATCCCATTCCTCACTCATTCTCCTGCCCTGTCAGAAACCTTTTACTCTATCTCTTGTACTACATTTATTGTACCAGAAACTTCACATACATATAGGAAATAAGGGGGAGACAGGACCTATTCAGGGCAATAAGAAGACAGACTATTTTCCCTTGCTAAGCCATAAACCCCTCTGTCTGAAACCTCATACCTATAGGATATAGGGGCAATCACATTTCTACTGTTATGAAGCACTTGTAGGATATAAGGGGCACCACATTCCTGCTTTTTTGCCATAGCAACAAAGAAAGTATAAAAGCAGTGGGGAACAAATAACAGCATTTTGTGTTTTCCCAACGAGAGGGAAGATCATAGGTTGCCAGCTAATTAATAAAAATTCGGTAGTTTTAATTTGGTCTTCCATGGGCAATATATCCAATCCAAACATTACAATATTTCTCTGATGTTAAAATACATATGGTAAATAAATATATGAAAATATATTCAACATCACTGGTCATTTGAGAAGCAAAACTTAAGACAACACTGAGATTCCATCTCACCCCAGGAAGAATGTCTGTCATATAGAAATCTACTAATACCGAATTGAGGAAAGGCTCTGCGTAGAAAGGAACCCTTTTCCAATGTTGATGATAGTATACACTGCTACAGCATCTCTGGTAATCAGTATGGAGATCTCTCAGAAAACTAGGATTGGGAGTTGCATTCAAACTAACTCTTCCTCTCCTGGGGATTTTTCCAGAAGGATTAAATACATCATGCCACGGTGCTGTATGTGCACCCATGGTTATGGAAACAAATTTGGTCATAGCTACATCTTGGATATCACCCAAATGTCTATCAACTGAAGAATGGATGAAAAAGATGTGGCATTTTTATACAATGTAATGTGATGCAGCTATGAGGAAAGATATAGTAGAGGCTTTCATAGATATTGTACATGAATGTAACTAAGGCCATACCCATGAGGGAAACAAATCAGACCTCCATATGTAAACATCATATTTTCTCCCTACTGTAAGAACTTGAAAGAACAAATAAAATTTGTAAAGTACAATAGATATAGTAAAAGGTAAAGAAACTTCTGAAAAGAAATGAATAATTGGGTTGAGAAAACAGAGAAAATAAAAAAGGATGGGAAAACTCATGTGTGTATATATGTAGGATAGGTAAGGTGATTGTACTACTAACTTTCTATGCATTTTATGTGAGCACTTAATGTTAAAATTATTTATTCTGACAGTTTGTATAATTATATCTTGACATCTGAGCAACTGCTTTGTATACAACAATATGCAATGTAACACCCATTGTTAGTTTTATATCATCTTTTAAAAATGTATCATTTCTAATGTATTATCTAATATATTTGTTTTTAAATAAAAATGAAAGTGTTTATAAATTTGGAGGAGTATTAATCAGCCATAAAGAGGGATTAACTTGAGACTTTGATAGATAAATGAATGGAATTTGAGACCATACTCTAAAGAGAATTGGACAAATGTGTAGATATTGCATTATCTCTCTGATGTGACACAATTTATTGATTCTTATTTCACAAATAATCACAATTTTCAATAGGTATAATAAAAAAATTGAAAGGAAAGGGGAACTAGGAAGAGGGGAGAAGGAAAGGAAGGGAGTTAAAAGAAAACATGAAAAAGGAAGAAAAATTAAAAGAAAGGAAAGATAAAATGAAAACAGTTTTGTAAGGAAGGAAGGGAAGATGGCCTGAAGTGAGAGGAAAGAATGGGAAAAAAAGAAATCAACATATATTATGCATAGGTAAAAGGCACATTATACCATTTTATATATATATAAATTGGGGCAATAAGCAAACAATTATTACATGATTACTAGGGAAACTTAAGAGCGACTATTTTTAACACCTTTTAGCAGCACAGATACCTGCATCCTTCTGATGTTTAGGAAACAAGAAGTGTGTGGTAAGGTGTAGGGATACAGGAGTGGAACACGTGTGCTGTTAGTTTAGCCAGGAAAGGACAGGAAGACAGAGTGTATTGGTTTCCTTTACTCAGAAGGATTTCTCTGGAACCTTCAGAGCTCTCTGGGTGACTTCTCACACACAAGGGACCCAAAATATACTTTTTTTTTTTTTTTTTAGAGGAACCGGGGATTGAACTCAGGCCCTTGCGCTTGCCAGGGAAGTGCTTATTCCACTGAGCCATCTCCCCGCCCCCCCCAAAATATAAATATTTAAAGAGCAAATGAAAGAGAGAAGAAGCAGGAAGGCTGAGGAGACAGGGAAGGAATCTGGGGAAGGAGGCAGAGAGGGAGTGGGGAAGGATAGTAAATGTGGACCAGAGGAGCTGTGTATGTGTACCCATTCCTTTGTGTGAATGTCATAATTTAGTAGCAGAGACCTGTACTTACAACAAACAATCTGGATGCAGTCAAGAACTGCTTCTATGAAGTCATCTGGGAAGAAGCATGTGAAGTGGGTGAGAAGGGTCACGATTGTTCTTTAGGTTTCAGTTGCTGCCCTGGAGCTCCTTGGCTTGAGAGAAGATGTGAGTCTAGGTCAGCATGGTAACTGCACTCTTAAAGTCCTTCTCAGGTTCCACTTAGGAAACTACTTCCCTGCACAGCGAACCGTAAGTGCAAGTGTCCCATGAAATGTTCAAGTACTGTCCAGATAAGCGATATGACTAAATGTTATCAAATTAAAACCTTGTATTCAGGATGGGGATATACAGTCATGAACTTGTCAGAAAGTGATGCATGCTAAGGAGGTACTTTAAGGTTAAAACTTGGTAAAGAGAGGTTGAACAGGAGGGAAAAATCAGTTAAACACAGGAAAGAAAAATCCTGGGGGAAGGGAAAAATGCAAGAGCGTGTGGGGCAAGTAACACTTATGTGGATGTGGGAGAGTGAAGCACCGAAAGATAGGCATTTGGCAAATTCATGGGGCACAGCAAGCAGAGGCAGGGGTAGCCTGTATTGAACCTTGAGACATTATTACCAGAGATATTCTGTCTATAAAGGAAGCATACATATTGTGAAGCCATGACTACACCCGGGTGCGCATTCTCTAGGACAGTTTTTCCTGTAGAATACAGCAATTTAGAAAACCATCGGTACTCCCTTGACACACACAAAAGCATCTTAACTCCCATGGCAATTGGGAAAATGGTCCTGGCCATCAAGAGACGATGATTGGGATAATTTTTTTCTTTTTATCATATTTTTGTTGATCGTAGTGCAGAGCCAACATTGATATGGGAGAAAATGAAACTCCCAACCTGAAAGGTACCCTGAACAAGTTCATGTTCTCTAAAATCAAACAATGAATTTTAGGAACAATGGAAGTTAAGAGCAAAATATATTTATTGTGGAGAAAGAAAGCTCCTGTCCAAGAGAAGGACAGAAGGGCCCCCCCGCCCGAGTGGGTTGTTTCCCAGGAAGCTGTCTCTTCCACGGACTCTAGGGTAAAACCATGTGGTGAGACAGGTGTAAGGTGGTAGAGAACATGGGAACTTTCTTAGGTGGGCATGAGATGGGAAAAACTATGGTCAACCAATGAGATTATAAGCACCACCGCTCAGGTAAAATTTATTAAACCCAGTATCAAATGAGGAAGCGACCTCTTTCTGCCATCTTTCCATGCCACCACAATGGTGCACATGAATATCCTGGCTGATGCTCTCAAGAGCATCACCAGTGCAGAAAAGAGAGCCCAACATCAGGTCCTCATTAGGCCTGCTCCAAAGTCATTGTCTGGTTTCTAACTGTAATGATAAAGCATGGTTACATTGGTGAGTTTGAAATCATTGATGGTCACAGGGCTGGAAAAATTGTCGTGAACCTCACAGGCAGGTTAATCAAGGGTGGTGTGATCAGCCCCAGGTTTGCTTCACAGCTGAAAAACCTGGAAAAATGGCAGAATAACCTGCTCCCATCTCTTCAGTTTTGTTTCATCGCATTGACAACCTCAGCTGGCATCATGGATCATAAAGTGTGATGAAAACACACAGGAGGAAAAAAACCCGGGATTCTTTTTCAAAGGGTGTAAAACATACAAATTAAATGCCTCATCGGACCAAAAAAAAAAAAAAAAAAAAAAAATTGAGGAAGCGAGTCAAGTGGACAGGGTCCTTTCCTGTTGAGCTTAGATTAATGACTCATTTGGGGATTTTTCAACATGATTGATACCTATATAGAATATCAATCCCTGATGCCCATCTCTAGGGAATTATGTAGCTGCATTTGTTTACTCTTGTGTCTCATAAGGGAGTGTCTGTCTCTTCTAAAGTTGCAAAGTTGGGGCCAGGGAGATAGCTCAGTGGAATAAGTGCTTCCCTGGCAAGGGCCTGAGTTCAATCCCTGGTTCTGCGGAAAAAAAAAAAAAAAGATCAAAGTTGCAAAATCACCTTACCTTCCATATTGTCTTTGAGGGCCTGGCCCTGTCTGACTGCCTAGAATATTTCTGTCTAATTCAGCTGCTTACAACAATATCACCCAACTCATACTGTGAGCACAGTGGGGAGGTTCCATTAGCCTCTGCTGACAACATCATCAATATGTGGCGTGCCTTATCAGTTCCAATGGCATCAGTTTTGGTAGCTGTTGCACCCATTGGTGTTTCCTATACTTTGATTCTCTGAAGTGTACGTAGACTTCCCAGAGTGCTCAACATGAAGCTCTTAATACCTGTGGTTCTCCCATTGGAGTATATTCTCCATACCAACATTTTCACTTTCCTTACCCATTGCTTTCACAAAAAATATTCCTCACTATGTCCACACCCTCTTGGCAAATCTCTGTTTTAGTCCCTCCTATACTTAACCCCATTATCGATGATGCAAAGACCAAACAGATCAGGGACAGTATCACTTGTATATTATCCATTTCAGGGAAGTCTTGGGACAGCATGGGGCCTCTTTGTAGTTTGTTCTTATCAGGAGCAAATAGAACTTGCCAACAATTGCTCAAGTTTAGACAAGGTAGTATATTCTGGCACAACAATATGGACTTTGAAATAAAATTAGTCTTTACTCAAATCCCAACTCCCTTATATTCTGATTTTTTTTTTTTTTCAGTACCAGGGACCTTGCATTTGCCAGGCAAGCACTTATTCCACTGAGCTATCTCCCCAGCTCCTTGCTTTGTTATTTTTGACCACTATCTTTTGAAAATTTAGTTTTAATTGATAATATTAAGCCATTCAACCCATGCTCTGAAGCTTCTGTGAGGATAGCCCAGAATTATGTGGGCTCTCAGTGTTAGCTGTTACTCTAATTCAAACATTTGTTGCCCTGGGGAGGACTCTGAGGGAGTCTTAGGTTGGATGTACTTCCAGAATTTCCCGAGGCTCCTGTGCCTTCTCCTATTTATCTTCCAAGAATTTATCAAGGCTGTCATCATGTCTGATTATCATTATGCTAAGATTTTTAAACACCAGTCCAGTTGGATGCTAAGTAATGAAGTGTTTTTTTAAAGTTAAACTGCTGCAAAAATTAAGGTTGATACTGTTTACATTTTATATATAACAAACGTTAACTATTATATGTAAAAAAGAATTCCTCTCTGTCATTTAGTAAATGGCCAACTGTCATAGACACAGGCACCACCCACAGAGTTAAATCTCCAGGCTGAACATATGGACAAAGAGCAAGTTAGGGGAATTACAAAGAAAACAGAAAAAATGATGTGTTGCACAATATCTAGACATGAGAAGAATGAAACAAGCAACTGTAGTCTGATTCTATGTTCTTTTCTTGAGCTACTACTCACAGTTCATTGTATGGCTTTGAGTTCTATGAATTATGATGGCTTCCAAGTTGGCATCTCCAGCTTTGTCTTTACCTTTGAGATCCACACTCATGCATTCCCCAGTTTCTTAACATCTGCTGCTGTCTGCTCACAGTCAGCCACCTTATAATGACAGATCATAAACTTTCAGAGATTAGCAACTGAGTTTGTTACTGTTTCTTTTACAACCTAGTGGGTATAAACAAGATCTGTTTTTCTTCTAGCAGCTCAGAGATCCTCAATCCTTCTGTTGTAGGCAGGTAAATTAGATAGATATATTGTAGGCAGTCAGACAGGGCCAAGCCCTCAAGGGCAATATGGAAGACAAGGTGACTTTGCAACTTTGCAAGAGACAGAGCCCTCCCTGCAGTGGGCCAGACCTCAAGACAAAAGAGTAAACAAACACAGCCTCATAGTTCCCTAGGGATGGACATGAAGAATTTACATTTTACTATTTATTTATTTATTTATTTATTTATTTATTTATTTATTTATTGTGGCGGAACCAGGGATCGAACTCAGATCCTTGCACTTGCCAGGGAAGCCCTTATCCCACTGAGCCATCTCCCCAGCCTCAAGAGCTAATATTTTAAATAAGCATCAATCACCTTGAAGGAGCCCAAGAGAGTCACTAACACAACCCCTAACAGGAAGAGACCCTATCTTGTATTCATGCTTGCTTGAATGTGATTCTCTTCCTCATTTGGTACTGCATTTAATCAATTTTACCTGAGCAGTGGTGCTTGTAATCTCATTGGTTGATCATAGTTTTAGTGGGCGACATTATTCACACCTAGGTGAGGTTCTGTGCTTTCTACCACTTTATTTATTTATTTATTTTTTAATTTATATATTTTTTATTTTTATTTTATTGAAGTACAAATATCAATGAGACAGTTTTAAGATACTGTGACAAGATGGGGCGATAAATTAATATATTTCAAACAGTTTTCATAATGTTTTGGTATCATAGAAGTTGCATACATGATATTATATTTACAGACATTATTACAGCATATGTCTCTTAACAGTAAATTAAGATAGTGTAGCTGTTTGCATATTTTACTTTTTATACCTGAATTACATCAAAGATCCAATAATTAATACTTTCTACCTTCTTATTTTCCTAGTGGTTGTCCATAGTACTAGAAGCTGACATAATATCCTGTCCAACCACCATTAGTGCAAATCTTGCCTCTAATAGAATTATGTAGAAGCACAGTGTTATCTATCTCAACTATACTGCCCATACACACACCTCATGATTCTTCCTTTCTATACCCCTTCCTTTGTCTACACCTGTCAGAGATGGGCACTACATTGTCATTCAACTAATTTAGGTGCCTGAACTTGATGACACATTCCAACACAGTCCAGCATTCCACAACAATAGTGAGGTTCTGAAGAAGTTGTCAACCATAGCCATTTACAGCTCAACTTATTATTATGGCTCCATGGTGTATACCTCATTTTTACACTTTTCTGCCAGACGGTTAAGACGTAGATAGAGCAAGATCTATATACCAACACATGTACTTTTTGTTTCTCATGAGGTCAGTGAAGTCCCCTCAGGGTTTATCTTGTAATTCTGTACCTTACTCTGTAGATACTTTGTCTGTGTCATCCATGTGGATGAATCACAGCCAATGCTTGACCAGTTTGCGCTCTGTGAGAGCCTGAGAGAAAGTTTTCTCTCCATGTGACTCTCCCCAGGCACACTATACAACTTCGATCTCTTTCTTCTGTGGCTCCATAATCTCCTTGTTCAGAAAATTTGGAGCTCAACTGAGTTTCATGATGTTGCATTACAGGTTCTCCTATGTCCTGAGTCTTTGCTGACTTGAAAGGCTAGGGCCAAAATGTTGAGTGGCCTTGTGGCTCTTCTATTTCTCCAATTTTGATCTGTGAACTTAGGTTTTTTAACCATCCAGAAGGAAAGCTAATTAGTATCCTGCAGCATATGCCATTCACTTTGCCTTACCTGACAGTTGTTTTTAGTTGTTGTTGTACATTTCTATTTGTATTTCTGCTTTTCACTTCTTCTACTAGGAAGACTGTACGATATTAACACATGTGTGTCTGGTTTATTTCACTTATGAGTATATGTTCAAGTGGCATCCACTTCAATGTAAATGCCTCAAGCTTATGGTTTTTAATAGCTGAGTAATACTTCATTATACAGAAATACCACATTTTTCAACCATTCCTCATGTGATGGACACCTTAGCTGTTTCCAAGATTTTGCTATCACACATTGTGCTGCTATAAACATAGGTACACATATATCACTATGATACAATATTTTCAGTTCCTCTGGGAAAATTCCCAGTAGGGGAATGGCCAGCTTGAATGGAATTTCTAGTCCTACTGTTTTGAGGAGTCTCCACACTGACCTCCACAATGGTTGTACCAGTCTACATTCCCACCAGCAGTGGAGAAGTGTTCCCTTTTCCCCACAACCTCTCCAGCATTTGTTGTTGGTTGATTTCCTTATGACAGCCATTCTTTCTGGAGTGAGATGGTTTCTAAATGTTGTTTAAATTTGCATTTCACAGATGACTAGCGACATGGAGCATTTTTTCATATATTTATTCGCTTCTTTAATTTCATCCTCTGAGAAGTATGTATTCATCTCAGATGCCCATTTCTGAATTGGATTTTTAAATTTGAGGTCCCTGTATTATCTTTATGTATTCTAGACAGCAGACCTCTGTCTGATTGTGTATTAGTTAGGAATTTTTTCAAAATTTGTGGGTTGTCTTTTCACTCTGTTGACAATTTCTTTTGAAGTGCAGAAGCACCTCAAGAAGTGTTGATACTAGTTGTTGATTCTTTCAAGTGCTTCCCATAAGAATATACGTTTGTTCATGAACTCTTTACCTAGCCCTATGTCTTCAAGAGTTCCTCCTTCTTTCTCTTGCAGGAGACTGAGTGTTTCTGTTTTAATGTTTAAATCTTTAATCCACTTTGACTTTAACTTAGTGCATTGACATAGAGCTGGATCAAGCTTTAGTTTTCGGCATGCAGAAAGCCAAGTTGTCCAGCACCATTTGTTAAAGAGGCTATCCTTCTTCCAGTAAGTATGATTGGGCCCTTTGTCAAAGATCAGATGGCTGAGTGTGTTCATAGATGCTTCTCCACCTTCTAATCTGTTCCCTTGATCCTCAGGTGTATTTTGTTGCCAATACCATATTGATTTTATCACAGTGGCTTTATAGTGTAATTTCAAGTCAGGAGTTCTGATGTCTCCTGCCTTGTCTTTATTGGCCAAGATTGCTTTTGCTATTGTAGGTAGTTTGTGGCTTCAAATAAATTTTAGGAATGATTTCTCTATGTCTCAGAGGTATGTTGGTGGCGGTTTGATAACGATTGCATTAAATCTGTACAGCAATTTTGGGAGTACGGCCATTTTCACTATGTTGGTTCTTCTATCCAGGAGCATGGAATATCTTTCCATTTTCTAAAATCCTCTATAATCTCTTTTCTTAGGTGTTGCAATTCTCCATTAAAGATCTTTGACTTCCTTGGTTAAGTGAATCTCAAGATATTTCATTTTCCGCGGTGCTATGGTAAAAGGTATTATTTCTATTATTTCCCTTTCAGTGTGCTTGTTATCTGTGTAGAGGAATGCTAGTGACTTTTGAGTACTGATTTTGTATCCTGCTATGCTACTGAATTTCCCTATCAGTTCTAGTAGTTTCTTGGTGGAATTTTTGGGGTCTTCCAAGTAAAGTATCATGTCATCTGCAAATAGTGATAATTTAACTTCTTCTTTTCCTATTCTTATTCCATTTATTTCTCCCTCTTTTCTAATGGCTGTTGCTAAGGATTCCAACACTATATTGAATAGGAGGGGGGATAGAGGACATCCTTGTCTTGTTCCTGTTTTAAGAGTAAAAGATTTCAGTTTTTTCCCCATTTAGGATTATATGAGCTTTTGGGTTGTCATAGATGGCTTTTATCAAGTTAAGTTAGAGTCCATCTATTCCAATTTTCTGTAGGACCTTGAACATGAATGAGTGTTGGACTTTGTCAAAGGCTTTCTCTGCATCAATTGAGATGATCATGTGGTTTTTAGATTTCAGTCTATTGATATAGTATATTACACTTATAGACTTTCGAATATTAAACCATCCTTGCATCCCTGGAATGAAGCCTACCTGGTCATGGTGTATCATCTTCTTGATGACTTGTTGTATTCTATTTGCCAGGATTTTGTTGAATATTTGCATCTGTGTTCATGAGGGAGATTGGGCTGTAGTTCTCATTTTTTGGTTGTGTCTTTCCCTGGTTTTGGAATGAGTATTATACTTGCCTCCAGAAATGATTTTGGGAGGACTGTTTCCTTTTCAATTTCATTGAAGAGTTTGTGGAGTGTGGGGATTTTATCTTCTATAAACTTCTTGTAGAATTCAGGTGTGAATCCATCAGGACCTGGACTTTTCTTTGTCAGCAGGCTTTTTATTACGTTTCATATTTGGTTGGCTGTTATGAGCTTATTGAGAATTGTTATATCTTCTTGATTCAGTTTTGGTAATTTGTACCTTCCTAGGAATCTGTCCATCTCTTCTGTGTCTTCTATTCTGTGAGCATAAAGATTCTCGAAGTAACTATTGATAATCTTCTGAATTTCCACTGCATCTGTGGTGATTTCACCCTTTTCATTCCTTATTGCTTGTACTTGAATTTTCTCTTGCCTCTTTTTAATGAGGTTGGCTAGAGACTTATCAACTTTATTTAGTTTTTCAAAGAACCAACTTTTTGATTTGTGGATTCTTTGAACTGTTTTCTTCATCTCAATTGAATTACTTTTTTCTCTAATCTTTATGATTTCTTCTCATCTTTGTGCTCTGGGTTTTGTTTTCTCTTCCTTTTCTAGTTGTTGGAGGTGCAACATTAGGGTGCTAATTTGTTCCCTTTCTGTTTTCCTAATGTGTGAGTTCATAGCTATGATTTTCCCTCTAAGAACTGCTTTCATCACATCCCATAAATTCCGGTAAGTTGTGCTTGAATTTTCATTGAATTGTAGATATTGTTGAATTTCTTCTGTGACCCATTGATTGCTGAGAAGGGTGTTGTTTAGTTTCCATGAATTCAGCAGGTTTTTCTCATTTCTTTTGTCATTTAGTTCCACTTTCATTGCACTGTGGTCAGATAATACGCATGGGATAACTTCTGTTTTCTTGCATATACTTATGCATGACCTCTGGACTAGTATGTGGTCTATTTTGGAAAATGACCGGTGTGCAGCTGAAAAAAATGTGTATTCAGCTGTGGTTGGGTGTAACACTCTGTATATGTCCACCAGGTCTATTTATTCCAAGCTCTGGTTCAGTTCTGCTACTTCCTTGGTAATTTTTTGTCTGGTTGATCTATCTTTTTGAGGTAACTGTGTGTTAAGGTCTCTCATTAAGACTGTGTTCTCAGAAGTTAAGTTTTTCATGTCCGTTACGATTTGGCTTCCATCGTTGGGTGCTCCTGTGTTTGGTGCATAGATATTGATGAGTGTTACTTCTTGCTCTTGAATTTTTCCCCTGACCAATATATAGTGACCTTCTTTGTGTCGTTTGATCATTCTTGTTTTGAAGTTTAGACTGTCTGAGAACAGAATTGCTACTCCTGCTCTTTACTGAGGTGGTGGGGCATGTAGTATTGTTTTCTATTCTTTGGCTTTGAGCCTATGAATGTCCTTTTGAGTTA
>PVKA01029764.1:0-27963 GCA_004027165.1 Ctenomys sociabilis
CAGTAGTGTGTTAACTATACAAAAAAAAAGACACTGTACACTTTAAAAACAAATCTTACACAGTCTTACATTTCATTTTTTTTTTCTTCAAAGGAGTGAGTTGTGTACAGGGGGGTTAAATGCTTTATAGACAAGAACCAACTTATTCATCATCCTCTTCTTCATCCTCTTCTTCCTCTTCTTCATCCTCCTCCTCTTCATCCTCATCTTCCTCCTCCTCTTCCTTCTTTTTCTTGCTTTTTTGAGCCTTGACGACTCCCTTTTTTGCTGCATCAGGTTTTCCTTTAGCTCGGTAGGCAGCGATGTCCTTTTCATCTTCTCCTTCAGCTCTGCAGCCTTCTTCTTGTATGGCTGCTTATCATCTGCTGCAGTATTATTCCACATTTCTCCAAGTTTCTTTGCAATGTCACCAATAGAGAGGCCAGGATGTTCTCCTTTGTTTTTTGGGCGATATTCAGAACAGAACAAGAAGAAAGCCGAAGGAGGCCTCTTGGGCACATTGGGATTCTTGAACTTCTTTTTTGTTTCTTCTTTAGGAGGAATATAAGTTTTCATTTCTCTTGCATAACGAGCCTTGTCTGCTTTTGCCATATCTTCAAATTTTCCTTTTTCTTTGGCAGACATGGTCTTCCACCTCTTTGAGCACTTGTTAGAAAACTCTGAGAAAAAAAAAAAACTCTGAGAAGTTAACGGAAGCATCTGGGTGCTTCTTCTTGTGCTCCTCCCAGCAAGTTTGCACAAAGAGTGCATATGATGACACCTTGCCTCTTGGCTTGTTAGGATCTCCTTTGCCCATGTTTACTTGTTTTCCTCAGCGAGGTACAGAGTCGCCCAGTGCCCGTCCAGCTCTCGCTTGCCCTGACACTGTCTCTATGGAGCTCAGTGTACTGCAATGGCTGTGAGAGCCTGTCATCCTTAGTTTTGATGAGTTGTGTATTCTTCTGGTAAACACTACCCTTACCTTGTAACTGTCAGCTAGTACTATGTCTCCATATATCTTGCAATGGCAGTTTGCTTACCCCTCTTGGAGCGTGCAACATGAAATGGACCAAATGCTTTCCCTGGTTGAAATGCTCCTGTTGAAAACCACTCTCCAAACTGATAGGACTGGGGGCCCTGGGAGTGACTAGGCCATGAAAAGGGAGCCTTTGTGCATGGCCTTGATGCTAGTTATTCTTTTTTGGTTCATATTTTTATTTTTTATGTTAATTTACTGAGAAAGAAATAGCAATGAGACAGTTTCAAAACAGGTTAGTAGGATGGTTACAATAAGTAATACATTGCATATTGTTGTCTTCATAGTACTTATTCAGAGTATGAGATGCAGACCTGATATCTTATCTCAACACTATTAGTGTAAATCTTTCTTCTCATTAAACTAAAAAAAAGTAGCTGTATATGGAAACTATTTTGTGTGTGTGTGTGTGCATATATATATATATATATATATATATATATATATATATATATCACTACAAAATGGTCCTTCATTACCCCTTTTTTTGTTTACTTTTGTCAGAGATGGGTATTCCACTGCCATTCAAATATTATAGGTGCATGAATTCATCATTATTTGCAGAAGACATGATACGCTACTTGGAAGACCCAAAAAACTCCACCAAGAAGCTACTAGAATTAATACACAAATTCAGTAGCATAGCAGGATACTAAGTCAGTACCCAAAAGTCAATAGCATTCTGCTACACAGATAACACACAGAGAGGGAAATTAGAGAAACAGTACCTTTTTCAGTAGCACTGTGGAAAATGAAATTCTTAAGAATTAACCTAACTAAAGAAGTCAAAGGTCTATTCAATGATACTTTTATAAAAACAACCCCCCAAGTCTCCCTTATTCTCTCCACCAGGGGTCACAGCACAAGGCAGCTGTCTGTGAACCCAGATTCAGGCCTTCCCCTGAAACTGAGTCTGCCAAGCCTGAAACCTCTGACACCTCAGCCCCAGAACAGTGAGAATAAACTTCTGTGGACTATACATTTGCCAGATCTAGTATGTTTTTCAGTCTCAGTGGATTAAGCCCACAGCTGGGGAATTAGTATATTAAATATCAGAGAACCATTGACTATTTTGAAGGCTAAGTGACATCATAGGAGCTATATTTTGGAGGGAAATTTTCTGACGATTGTGTACAGAACTGAGCAGCTTTTCTCCCCTGAGGCAGGCAGGGAGATGAACTAAAAAATCATCAACTAGTTCAGTATAATACATTTGGGGATGGTATTTGAAACTGCATAAAAAATTTGTAGTTGGGGCATGAAGAGAGAAGAAAATGACAAATTTGAATAGAGACAGGGAGAAGGTTACCAATCTATGTCTAGTATTTAAGAATGTTTCATTTATTGAAAGGCAAAAATCCTCCTGAAAATGAAATTTGGGGGCAGACCTTATGAAGATGAAGATAGTATATGTTGGAAGCCAGGCATCTCAATTTTTTGTTGTTGCTGGAACAAAATATCTCACGCTCAAAATTAAGGAAGAAAATGTTTAGCTCACAGCTAGTGGAGGCTTCAGTCCATACGGCTGGCTCCCCACATGGAAGAGGGCAGCAGTTCATGGTGGCAGAAAACAGTAAAGAGCTAAAGAGCTATGACTGCTAGCAAGGCTCTCTCCCCTCCTTATACTGTGTTCAGGCTGCCCACCCCAGGGTGGGTGTAGCACTCACACCCATAATCCCAGCATTGGATCATGAACTAATCACAAATTCTAGAAGCTGCCCCAGAGCTTGTGTGATGCTTTGAGGGGCGAGGGGCACCTAGACACAAACCATAACACCAGGACTCCAGCCTTACCCAGGTCCCTAGGTCATAGGGGCTCAACCCAGAGGGTACTTGGCACCAGTGACTGTGCAATAGTGTGTGTTTTATGGCATTTTCAGCTAAACATTCACTATTTCAGACTAGCAGCCAGACCCTTCGATAGAAATCAGGTGCCGATTTTTTGGTGATATTCTCAAATGATGCAAAAACGGAGCTCATTTTGAGAATGTGCATATCTGTTATCTCCTAACACTTTGTGGACTCCATTAAAACTGGATGTGAGCTCAGGCTCTGGGCTTTGTGTCTACTACAGAAAATAAATACATTCTCAACAAATTGCTGCTCAGGTGGCTGCTGGCCCTGTTAAGGAAAACTGGCTCACTGGGAAGTCACATTACACTAAAAAGGAAGAAGTCACCTGCCACTGAGTTCTGGACTGAGGTCGACCGACTTTCTAGTTCATTGGCTACGACTTGTGGAAGTGGGCTGACTCCAAGCAGGCCAGCGCACACCGCACTCTTGACTCGGTCTGCTTGTGTTCTGCCTGCCAGCTTTTTAGCTCTGCATCTTTTCTTGGTGCAGTGTTGCATTACATATTCAGGAGAAACTAAAAGCAGCTGGTTACCAGCAGAAATTTAATCTACATGTTTCTCTATTGATACAAATGATAAAAATCAGAACTTGTTTTGGAAACATCACCACCTTTCAGCTCTGATTACATTGGATTTTCCAAAGGCTGCAGTGGTTTTGGCTGTCTTCCCAGTGAAGCTCACAGGGCGCTGGACACATTCCTGGCTGCTCTACATGAGCTTGCTGTCGAATATGCAAGAAGAACAGAAAAGCCTATTTCAAATGAAGAAGTTTTGCTACTGAAGAACAAGAGTAGAGATTTTTGGAAGAAGCAGTAAAGCTAGCAGCCAACCAGGTATTGTCCTTTCTATCCTGGCTGGGAGAGCGTGAAGGAGATTTGCAGCTTGGGAAGAGCGTGGCTGTTTGGAATTTATGACCCCCCGCCACTTGTTTTGACCAGTGTGCAGTGTTACTGCAGCCCCAGCAGATGGGATTTATGGCTGGGTGCTCATGAGGGAGAGCTTTTATCCCTATATGGAAGATATATCAGCCCCAGAAGCAAAATGGATTACCTGTAGAGGCCCCAACAAGTAAGTTCATGTTACTACTTTTTTTTTTTTCCATATAGGGTGTCTACCTCCTCATGTCCAGTCTTGGTGGCTGGCTCAACACATCCAGGGGCAAGGTCGGAGTGGTATGTGGTGCCGGGGATTGAACCCTGCTCTCTGCCACTTGCCTAGGCAGGTGCTTAGACCACTGAGCTATTTCTGTGGCCCAATCCATGTTGTCAACCTTTGATTTTTTTGGTACTGGGAAGTAAACTCAGGATCTTGTGCATGCCAGGGAGGCCCTTATGCTGCTGAGCCCAGCCTTTGATTTTTGAACAAAAAGTGAAGAATACTAATACTCATCACTAAATTTGCCTAGTAATTTTGTTGGAAAATAGGCAGGCTAGGGCAACAAATCTCAACACTTCTAGTGCTTCAGAAGATACACCATCTGGCATATCTCTTGTTTGGAACTAGCTTAAGACAGTTATACTTGATTAGTTATTTATTGAAGTTTTGTTTAAAAAGCAGCGTGACTATATACATAATTTTTATAATGTGTGTTTAATCAGGTCTCAACAAAGTGAAAACACTGTAACACCTAGGGTCTGTGTTCTAGTGCAGCGTGTGGGTTCTTCCAAGAACATCTACCTCATTTACACAACCAGAAAAACATGAATGAGCCTGTTTCCAAAGAGTTTTGTCATCACCATGATTTACAATGTAATCATTAAGGTAAATGGAAAATTGCATGGGCGTTGAATCAGGAGGCACCATCTTGGCGCCCCCTAGGGAAGTGATGTGGCACACAGAAGCTAGAGGCCTGGCACTTCTGTTTATCTGTAAAACAGGGGTGATAAAGTGTCCTCTCTACTTTCCCATGTAGTAGGTAAGAGTGTCAAATGAGTCATAGGTAGGTAACTGGTATACTGCCGGTCACTGTCACTTATTTTCAACAGAGAGAACTCATTTTTTACTTCCTTGCATTCTTTTCTTTAGATTTTATTAATTATTAGTAGTGCTGGAGGGGATGTGGGGACAAAGTGGACTGGTATAGCCACTATGGAACTCACTGTGGAGATTCCTCACAAAGCTAGGATTGGAGCTGGATATAGCTCAGCAGCACAAGCACCTGCCTGGCAAGTGCAAGTCCTGAGTTTGATTCCCAGTATTTAAAAAAAAAAGCAACAACAACAAAAACCCATCAGGATTGGAGGTCCCATTCAACCCAGGTATTCCCCTTTGGTATTTTTTCAGAAGAACTGAAAACATCATACCAAAGTAAAATATGTGCACCCATATTTGTAGCAGAAGAATTTGTCCCAGGTAAATCATGGAAACAACCCAAATGCACATCAACTGAGGAATGGATAAAAAATGTATGATGTTTTCATGCAATGTAGTATTACTCATTTATAAAAAAGATAAACTCTAGGCTTTTACAGGTCAATGGATGCAACTTGAAACTGTACTCAAAAATGAAATAAAGCAAACCCACATGTGCAAACATCATGTTGTCTTGCTAGTAATAACCTGAAAGGGTAAATAAAATCTGACATGTACAACAGATAACTATGAAAGAGAAAGAATCTGTCCAAAGGGAAGGAACAACTTGGATGAGGAAAAGGGGAAAAGAAAGAAGGAAGGGGAAAAGGTATATTTATGTATAGATACAGTATCCTGTATCCTTGGATAATTGCATCACTGATTTCTGTGGGCCTATTGAAAGAAGCATTTAATGTCTAATTTTTTTTTCTGTTTAATTTCTTATAATTTTTTTACCAACTTTGCATGCTTATAACTGGTAATCTAAATAACTAATATGAGGCCTGGGGAGATAGCTCAGTAGAATAAATGCTTGCGTATCAAGTGCAAAGTCCTGAGTTCAATCCTTGGTACTGAAAATAAATAAATAAATAATTTGAAGACAACATTATGCAATATAAAAACCATGGTTGAATTCGTTATTTTGTTTAGTGAAATTCTGTATCACTTCCAATTTTTTTTTTTAATATATTCTTTTTTTAAAAAAGTTAAAGGTGTAGTTCAGGCATAACTTCTTTTTTTTTTTTCAGCACTGGGGATTGAACTCAGGACCCTGCACTTGCCAGTCCGGTGCTTATTCTACTGAGCTATCTACCTGGCCCATGCATAACCTTTTGGGAAGGCAATATGTACAACAAATAAGATTATCAAAAAAGATTACTTCGTGTATATTTACTTTTAAAGACAATTCATATTTAAATCTTTTTCTTACCTTTTATTCATTTTAATGAGAAAATAGCAATTAAACAGTTTCAAAGCAGGTTAGTAGCACAGTTACAATAGTTAATACATTGCATTCTGCTGTATTTATAGTGTTCAGAGAGCAAGATGTAGACATGATATCTTGTTCAAACAATATTAGTACAAACCTTTTTTCTTATTGAACTAAGAGAAAGTAGCTGTATATCTGTCCTAACTCTCTTTTATATACATATATATTTTTTCACTATAAAATGGTCCTTTATTTATATCCCCCATTTTGTTTTGTTTTGTCAGAGATGAATGTTCCACTGCTGTCATGGACTATTGGACTACATTGGGTTATTTTGCTGAGTTCAAGTGCCTACCGTCTTTAGACTGGTTTCAAGTATGAAAAAGTCCTTCAAAGACTTCTCCAAATACAGCTTCTCATATCTAATTCTTTTAAGTAGCAAGCTTTAACAAGCAGTTAACTTACTAATTTCATATTTCCATGCACCTATCTAGGTTTGCAACTATTGTACCATAGAAGAGTGTCCTTAGTATCTTGCTCACACCAGCTCAAGCAGCAGCCACACATTGCTACAACAATGAGTTCTGCTATGTGAGTCAATTCTCACACTGGGGTTTTCACCTTTGGGAAAACAATGTTTAAATGTTACATATTCTGTGCTTACAGAGACCACGCTGCCTTGACTCACCACTTGTGAGGCTTTCTAGAACAGAAAGCCATCATTATTTCCCATAATTCACAAGGTACTACTAAAATAAGCTTTATAGGACTAGACTGACAAAACTCTTTCCTAAGGCAAAGATGCTCATCATCAACTATAATTAGCCTAAAGTGACTTGTACTAGGTTGAGCCTGTAAATCACAGATAAAACTTTTTTTTCTTTTTCTTTTTGGTCAGAACCAGGTATTTAACTCAGGCCCTTGTGCTTGCCAGGCAAGCACTTATTCTACTGAGCTATCTCCCCAGCCCCACAGATAAAACTGGAAGGCTACTGAGCTATGTGGACACTCTGTGTTAGAAAAGGAGAAATCCAGTTATTTACTGAAAATGGAATCCATACTTTCTTCCTTCTTTATGTTTGCCTCTGAAATGGGTCCTAGGGGGCCACATAGCCATCTCTGTATTTAAACATGGCTGCTTTTTATGTCAAATATTTCCTTGAAGTGGTTTTTTGTTTTTTTTCCCCTCATGAGAGACTAATAGTTAACCAAGAAAATTACACAAAATATATGACAGGCTTGTGAAACATCTTCTTGAATGTTGATTATATTTCCTTATTTACCCTGAAGTGAAAAAATTCTAAAGGATGGGCTGTTTTAGTATTTCCTTTTTATTCAAAGATTAATTTACTATCAGTTGCAGAGGTGAGATCGCTCCTGATGAAGTGATCTCAAACAGCTTTCAAAAGCAATAAAGCCCTCACTGGTGTGTGCTGTTCGCTTGGCTACCATTACTTTTTTTTTTTTTTTTTTGGCAGAATTGGGGATTGAACGCAGGCCCTTGCACTTGCTAGGGAAGTGCTTATTCCACTGAGCCATTTCCCTGACCCCGGTGTCCCAGGAGCTCTATCTATCATGCATGTTCAGCTTATCACTAGTGATAGCAGATTTCACTACTTGCATTTTAACTGTGAGAAAAGAAGCTTATGTCCTGTTAATCTGAATTAGATTAGCTGCAATTAAAACACAGCAGTTTCCACAAATCATTGATACCTGGATGGACTATATATTATGTTGGCAATTTCAGTAAGTAGAGAATCCACTTACTCACTAAAAGGACCTTGGTTACTAAATATTGGATATTTTGTTTTCTGCTGAGATCTGCCTCCCCTGTAGCTGTCTTTGGTCTTTGTTCTGCCTTGCATAGTGCATTTGCATCCACGGTCCACATCTCTCAAGTGAGAGCCCTTCAGACACGAAGCCAGCTGGCACCTCACCAGCTCACCTTCTTATTTCTGGGTTAAACATCCCCAGATGTGAAAGCAGTTCAACATTATCCTGAAAAGCAACTTCATGGTCAGTGTTTTTCTCGGGGTTTCTCATGAGGGCCCTTTAAAATAGAAATCTGCACGGCACATGTAAGGGACGAGAAGAGCAAGGAGGCAGTGTCAGTGTTCATTCGCATTTTCTCTGAGGACACTGCAGTTGTCCATCATAGGAGACACTGCACGTCTGCACGGCCCCATCACCTGGCATTTGTGTTTTCCCCAGCAGTGCGTATCAGCAAATGCGAAGGGTTACAGCTGGGTGCGGGATGAGATCTTTCTCACAGAAGAAGCTGCTAGATTTCAAGTCCTTCACTGAGCTCGCCGGGAGCACTCCATAAGAGAGTACTAGCCAGGGGTGCATGCCTGTAGTCCTAGCATTCCGAGACAAGAGGATTGCAAGTTTGAACCCAGTCTGGAAAATTTAGCAACTCAGCAAGACCCCATCTCAAAAAAAAAAAAAAAGAATAGGGATGGAGTTCACTATAGAGACCCTGTGTTTCAACCCCAATGCTCAAAAAGAGTGTTTCTATTTCTCCTCATCATTGTCCCTTTGTGTTTTCTAAATATCACTCGTGCACTGCAACCTGACGCTGGGCACATTAGAAGGGGTTCACTTTTATGAAAATGCAGACAATACTACATGCAATATTCCAAATCTTCTCTTTTCTTTCTGTCTTTTTTTTTTTTTGGCAGAACCAGGGATTGAACTCAGACCCTTGCTCTTGCCAGGGAAGCGCTTATTCTACTGAGCCATCTCCCTGGAACCCCAAATCTTCTCTTTTGAATCTTGTCCTTAGACAGAGGCTCAGGAAGGCCACATCACCTAACTGGAATCAGGAAATGGTGTGGACTTCACAATATTTTTAGTTTGCTTGTTTCGGGACTTTGCAATATTGCTATGAAAGATAAATTTTTTTAGTGCTTCTTATTTATAAAGTTATGAACTCTGTTACTGAGTGTGTGTGCTTCTAAGAGGAGCATTCCCTGGGGAAGAGCTGTCAACAGAGCTAAGAGGGTTGAGGGTAGGTTAGTATGGCTGACCCTTTAAGGAACAGAGTACCCTACCCTCTTTTGTTTGTTTGTTTGTTTTTTGGTGGAACCGGGGATTGAACTCAGGCCCTTGAACTCAGGCCCTTGTGCTTGCCAGGCAAGCACTTATTCTACTGAGCCCTACCCTACCCTCTTGATTATACCCATTTTCCAGGTGCATAAGGGAGAAAAGTCCTGTTTTTCAAATAAAAAGCCAGTGTCTATTGAAATTATGTTTCACTGCAAGCCAAGAAGTCCTAATGAAACAAATGGTATGAGATATCATCAATATTGGGGAGAAATCCTGATATTGTGGAGGAAGGGAGACTGTTCTACCAGGTGAGAGGTGAATGGAGGAACAAGATCTCCTCGTCCTCACAGTGAGGGGCAGCAGGGGCTGGTGCAGTGATGTTAGGTGGCACCTATGCACATACTGAGCCAAACTGAAGACTGAGCCATGCATGTGTCATCCTCCTGAGCCCAGGCTCACGAGGACTTCTGGAGCAGCAATCAGGCTGAAGAAATAAAATTACTAATAGACTTGGTTGTTGCACTGTGTAAATTAATTTTAAATTTGTATTACTTGATTTATATGAAGCTATTTTTTTTTTAACAAGTTAGACTTCACACAGGTAGTGCTGTTGCTATTTAGAGAATGGTGGAAAAACTGAAAATGTTAAGATTTTCATCCTGTGATTTGTAAGACAAAGACGTTCACATCATCAGTATCATTGTAGGTGTGGCTTTATTTTCATATTTTAGGGAAGGGTCTACAGGGTGTTCAGGGTCTCACTACTAGATGAGACTCGCAGTGATTTGCTTGTTTACAGCCTCCCGAGAGCTGGGATTACAGGTACAGCCCACCACGCCCAGTCTCAACTGCAGTCTCAGTGTGCCCCGGGGGTCAGGGCTAGCATGGCAGGCCCAGGGATCAAAATCCTGGCCCTTGCGCCTGCTTGCAGGCACTTAAGCCTCCTGAGCTATTTGGTCGGCCCTTGTGTGGCTTTATTTGTTGGTTGTGGAGAGAAAGTTCGATGATCAAAGTCACAGCAAGGTGCACCTATGACTCACCTACAGCTGTAGCAAGGGCAGGGCTCATGCCAACAAGCGAGAAGCAGTTCTAGGGATGCAGAGCAATGTTCATGCCAGGAAAGACACTGTGGTCACTGGCCACAGCCCTTGGCAAGTTTCTCTTTTACTAATTTCTTTTTTGTATATTGTTGATAGTATAATCTTTTTGCACCAGAAATCTAATTTGATTTCCCCAGGGATTCAGAATTTGTGACTTTTTACACCGCCTTTGGGAATTTTGGCACATTTATTTGCTTTAACACTTTCACTCACGACCGGATGGCAGTGGTGGTGGTGCTAAGTTTCAAGTTGACAATGTTCTCTGCCCCATGCTACAGCACTGCACACTGCCCCTGCTCCCGGCTGCCCCTTGCACTCAGTGTGGGTCGGGGCCGTGCGGGCCAACCTGCTGGCTGCAAATACAGCTCTGGCAGGCCCTTGACAGCCAACTCGCACTCGTGCCCCAATCAACAGCGACACTCTTGGGAAGTCTTCATTAATTTGGAGGCCACTTTACTGTTTCATTTGTTAACTCTAATACCACGAAATAAATATTAGCATGGGTTTATGCTTTAGAAATTTTATTACCTGGGAGTGTATGATTATGATACATAATAATTAAATTCATCTTGGAGAATTGGCAAGTGTTTATAATGCACTTTAATTTTACTAACTCCATTGGGAAAGGAGCTTAATTCTTGTGAATAAAGGAGGGGTGACTTTAATTTCACATGAAGGAAGATTTGAATTAAAGAGAAATCCAAAAGTTGATTTGGGCTGGGGAGATAGCAGATTAAGCACCTACCTGGAAAGCACAAAGTCCTGAGTTTGATTCCTGGGACTATACACAAAAGAGATAAAATTTCTTCATACATTCGTTAAAGAAGCAAATCAAATCATCTTAAAAAAATAAAGAGAAATCAAGTCATTAGAAAATCAAAGCCAGCTAGAAACAAAACATCCCAGACTAGTACCAGTAGTACTGAAATAATTCATTGTGTTGGGGTGACAAAACCATTTTAGACTTTATACTTTAGAGCTTACGCTTTATAGTATCCATGTTCAAGATAATTCACACTCTTTGCTGCTTTGCTTATTTGCCTTCCCCTCCCCTCCCCTGTCAGACATAGGGTTTTACTATGCAGTTTAGGTTGGCCTTGTGCTCACTTTTGTAACCCCCAGGCTGGTCTCAAACTCTCAGAGATCCACCTGGATCAATCTCCTGAGGGCTGGGATTACAGGCCACTATGTCTGCAGAGTGGGCACCCCCATCTGGCATGGCATATAGGGGCAGAGATCAAACTCAGGTCAGGTAGGAGCTTATGTCTCTGAGCTATCTCTCTGGCCCCTTTGCTATTTATTGATACAAATGAAAAATTCCACATGCGAATAATTGGCCAGTAGAGAGCTGAAATGATTCTTCATGTGTGGGAGAATTTCCTAGTTTCTTATTCAGTTGACTAAAAATAACAGCCTAAGAAGTCAAAGGTCCTTTCACCTTCAATGATCATCTCAGTGACAGGAAGGCCTTATGGTGGACACAGAGTCAAATTAGGACTTAGGCCAAGGTAGCAGCTGTCTCTTTAACTATCTTGAAGATGCTTATGTTTTAATAACTTCGAGTTAACATGAAAATTTTCCATTCAGTGGTTACCATAAAAGATGTCAGGGCTGGTGGGATGGGAATGGTTACTCAGTGGTAGGGTGCTTGGGTAGCTGGAGCAAGCACCTGGTTCCCATGCTGTGCACCTAAAGAAGGAGGAAAAAATGTGAATCCGGTATCCGTGCACCTTTCTGCTTCCTGTAGGGAGTGGAGCCTGTGCCCCTGAAGCAGTCAAGGTGTATCCCTGTGACATGGAGATTGACAGGGGCAGCTGACGACTTCAGAACAGAAACTTCAACCTCGCCACCACAGCGAGCTCACCGAGCTCAGCAGCTGTTGACGGGTGTGCTTATGCTGGGAGAGTCCAGCTATTGTCTCAGATTTTTGAAGGGTGATTTCCTTAGAAAGGTTCACCTGCACCAAGCTTAAGAGAGACACAGGAAACCACACAGTGTTCCAGAAAGAACTGTGTTGTCACTTAACTTACAATGTGCCTGAGAAGCGTGTAGATGGAGTCCACACCCTGGGCAATTTGACAGACTCCACGCGTTCAAAGGCCAATATTGCTTATGGGTAGATGTGTGCATGTGTTAGTGTGGGTTTAGTGCTACTGCGGCTTCAAGGTATTTTTTTATGTTGGGTCCAGTTAATTGTTTAATGTTCCATTTATTGAGAACACCGCCCCTCCCCAATCTTTGACTTATTCAGTCTTAGCAAAGACAGAATCAATTTCCTTGACTGCAAAGTAAAAACAAAGCAATTTGTTCTCAGGAGGCTGGTTCAAGTTTAAACCGCTGAAACCTTGTTGCATTCTATTTTCCCCTCAGATTGGTGAAATTAGAGTACTGTTTTCCAAATTGTCTTCATCTGGAGTCTGTGTTTTAAACTCTGACCAATGTAGCCATGTGACTGTGTGACTGACTTAAAAGAGATATTGTTTATCATCAGTTTATGAAGTAATCCATATTAGTGTCATTGTAGGAGAATGGAGTCAGTAGTGGGCAGGAACTCAGGAGAGATTTTATGGATGCTAGCGGACCCCAGGCGAGTGATTTCTAAAGTCAGAGGCATGGATTACAGAGAGTTTGGCTTTCTTACGGGGTGGCAGACAGAAGTTCGGAGGATGAGCCAAGCCGTAGCTGAAGGCCATGGTACAATGGCATTTGCAGTGAGCATAGCTGTATGTAGCAGTTGTCTTAGCACCTTTGCAGAAGCTTCAGTTTGGTGACAAATCATAGGATTTGACTAAATTCAGTGCCAGAGAACAGAAAGACTGCAGATTTTTGGAACTAAGTAGTCATAGTTTGGTCAGGATTTCTGCTTCAATACAAGTAATAGCTAAAATTAACAGGCAATTCACTCTTTTCTTAAAATTCTAGCCTATAGTATTTTGCTTCATTAAAAGGAGAAGGAAAAGCAAAATACTTAATCTCTAAATTGGAGTTAGGATTCCCTAACTGTGAATGTGCTTTTTAAAAACATAGTTTGAGGGGCCAGTGAAATAGCTCAGTGGACCAAAGCACTTGCTTAGGCAAGCACAGGGACCGTGGTTCAATCCCCAGAACCACATGCTGAACCAGCCCAACCTCCAGGGTGGGCTGAGCCAGCCACAGAATCTGGGGGTGGTGGCGCATGTAATCCCAGCACTAGGGAGGCTGAAAACAGGAGGATCACTATAAGTTCAAGCTGTATAGTGAGTCCCCGAAACAACCAAATACATTAAAACAACAACAAACATAGCTTGAGAGGTGGCTTAAACATACACCTAATCTTTGAAATTGTGCTAGTTAGCTGAGAAATTTTCCAAGCCTCTGAGTGCTTCTTTCCATTTTCTGCATAGATGTGCATGCTGACAAAGTGCCAGACCACTGACCTGAGAATCCACAGGAAGCCCAGGGGCTCAGCTTCCACCAGTTTGAAAACTTCTCGCTCAGTGGTCTGTTCGGAATAAGCTAAGACTTCCCACAGATTGGCCTGGCCCCTGAAAGACACTGTGAGGTAGGAGGTTTTCCAAATAATAAATTTCTCAGAGCAGATGGGTTAGAAAACCTTCCAAATAATGGGGCCCTATTGAAATGTTACTGTCCATTTTCTATGAAAGACACTTTGAAGATATGTGGAAGCAATAATGCAAAACATGATTCATGCTTGTACACAGTCCCTAGGCTCTGACGGAGAAGCTGGGTTATGCTTTCTACATAATGTGATGATACTGTAGGCATAGAGAAAGTACAAAGAAGATGCTGGTTGCTGAGCATGTCAGCTAGCTACTGTTCTGTTCTGCTGCATGGTATAGAAGGTTCACATTAATTACGATACATGAGAGTTCATTTTCAGATTTCTTTGTGGGTGGGTTATTTACCAAGTTGCTATAATCAGAATAATAGTTAATAATTTGTGAAGTAAGTGTTCCAATGTTCCATTAGTTCAAAGTTTTCTTTTTCTTTTGGTGCTGGGACTTGAACCTAGGTATTCACAGTGAGCTTCACCCCTGCTCATGTTCTATGCTGTTTTGAGCCAAGGTCTTACTGACTGGCTCAGGCTGGGCTTAAAGTGAGGGTCCTCCTGCCTTAGCCTCCCAGAGGGCTCAGATTATGAGCATATGCCATTGTGCTCAATTTAAAGGACACTGCTTCATACATTATCTTATTTGACCATCTGTGAAAGAGACTTATTTGCTGCTCTGTTACCCAAACCTCTTTAATTTTAGACCCAAAGTATGGAGCCATGTCTTTGGGTGCCAACTCCTGAGTGTTCTTTACTATGCTAGGTTGCTTTATGCATGATCTTGCCAATGAAGGCCTCTGGGCTGGAAATGAAGTCCTGTATTGGATTTAATTCTTTTCTCTCTTTGATTAGGTTTCCAAGGATGGGCACCTCAGGAGCCAGAGTTATGGAAGAGCCTTTGGGAATGACCCTCAACACTAGGCCAGGGACCTGAAAAATTATAGTGATGCCCTATGCCTGAGCCTGTTGGTGTAACCTGGCAGAGCAGGGATGGGGGAGAGAGAGAGAAAGAGAGAAGGAGGGAAGAAGGTATGGAGGGAGGGAGGAGAGAAAAAAAGACAGAGACAGGGAGAAGAAAGAGGGCTTTTAGTGTCTGCTTAGAAGAGATGCCAGAAACTTACTGTAACAACAAACAAAGTTTACATTTATAAAGCAAGGATGGTGGGGACATAGCTCAGTGGCCTAAGTGCCTGCTTGGAAATTGCAAGGTGATGAGTTCAATCCCTGGTACAAAATAAGTAATGGAGTGTTTCCATGGCTCAACTAGAATTTGTGCTGTCACTTTGTGATGCCCTGAACCACCTTAGGACTCTTCCAGCCATTGTCACATGCGGGCCCTGGACTTTAAACTAGAACTACTTGGCCATTAAAACGAAACTTGACCATCCCTGATGGAAGGGACATTGACAGACATTGGAGCAGCTATTGCAAGGATTTCTCCAGGTTCTCCTCATTTTTCAATGTATGTCCTACTCTGAAAATCCATCCTCACACACCTTCACACACACGGGAGGGAGACGCAGGATGCACGAATAACCAAACAAACTTTCTTTTTCATTGATATCATCCTCAGCCTATGGTCTTATGCTATTAGCAACAGATGGGAAGGGGTCTGAGCATGGGTCAGACCAGAGGGCAGAAAGGAGAAGAGGAAATAGTGATTAAGATCCCAAATGTCAGTGTACTAATTCTCTAAGATGAATGTAATTCTTGTGTGCTGCACACATAATCTAATAAAGAATTTTCTTTTAATTTCTTTTGTGCGGGGTCTCACTATAGAGATCCTCTTGTTTTCAACCTCCCCAGCACCGGGGTTATAGGTGAGCGCCACCATGCCTGGACTCAGTCTCATGCCCAGAGCACCTGGGGGCAGGGCCAGCTCAGTATGTGGTACCAGGGATCAAACCCCGGTCCCTGTGTTTGCCTAAGCAGGTACTTTATCTGCTGAGCTTTCTTGCAGGGCCTCTAATAAATAATTTTTAAAAATTAAAAAGGCAAAAAAGTCAGGTTTTGTGCATATTTGGGGTAGCTCATTCATGCATGCTGCGTCTCCCGTGTATGAAGGTGTGTGAGGGCAGATATGCAGAGTAGGACATGCACTGAGCAATGAGAACCTGGAGAAATCCTCTGCAATAACTGCTCCAATGTGTGTCCATGTCCCTTCCAGTTTAGTGTGAGTTACCTGGCCACAGGAGCCCTGCCGGCTAGCTGAGGGTTATTTCTGCATGTCTTTGTGGACTTAGGGAAACCTCTCCGGCATGGATGGGCACCTTCCAGTTCCTCAAAGGCCTGAATAGCTCTAAAAAGGCAGAGGGAAGTTGTGTTCATTTCTGCCTATTTGACTTGGCCTTCCCAGCCCATGTGTGGGCTATCAGATCTGAATGGGAGTGCTCAGCTTGAGCTCAGCAGCCAGCCCTTTGCCCTGCACCACTGGTGTCCCTGCGGCTCCAGCTCACAGACGGTGCAGATTGCAGGCCTCCTCAGCCCTGCTCTGGGTGACTCAGCACTTAGAAACAGCATGTTCCATAAATAGGTATCTTGTCATTTTTCTTGCTGTGGTCAATCCTGAGGAGCATACATTGTGACTACACAGCGTGAACTTTGAATACACAAAACTTTGAATGTTTGTTTGCAGTCAGGAAATATACAAAAATTTGTGGTCAAGGGCATCTTTTCAAGTAATCATGAACAACTTTGTAGCTAATTCAAATTTTTCTGTTATCTTTTTATCATAATCCACTTGATTCATAAGGTCGATTAGTATTGAAATTAGAATGGAAATAATAAATATCTTTCCTCGAAATCACAGTTTTCTTCTGTACTTATTCCATCTTAAACTCAGTCCAGTTTTAGTGGAGCCCCATGCAGTATGCAGTCGTTCTTTGAGACCTGTGCTAGCGCTAGCTTCCTTAGAAAGAACTCCTGTCACCTTTCCCCTAGCAGCCTTTGACCCAGTTTTCCTGCTGGTTGGTCACTGATTAACTCTAGGAAGACTTACAGGAGAGCACACGACTTCTCTGGGATGTTGGGAGGCTGAGATCACTGGGTTCAGGAACATCCCTTGTCCCCACAGAATACATGACAGCATTCTTGGGCTTTCTCCAGTATTTTAAATCCAGACACCCGGGCAGCAGAAAACGCCTTTGGTCTCCCCACTTGCCTCTCTCTTAGATTCTTCCTTTACAGCTGGAGTCATCAGATCCTAGAGTGGTAATGGACAGTAGTCTGGATGTTCTAGCCACACAAGACATGACAGGAGTTTATTGTTTTGAAATCAGCCTCAGCCCTGGAATTGCGTGAGTCAAGTTAAAAATCAAAATGCAATCATACCAAACTCCCACATCAGCGAGTTGAAACTATTCTGTTTATCTGGCCTTCTAAAAAATCAGGATTGAAGAGATAACAACCAAAATTTCCAGTTTCAGTTGGCTTGGCAACAAACAAAAGAGGTGACTTAAAACAACATGGTGTGAGCCGGTTCTTTTCTTATTGTTCTGTCTCCAGTCTCCTCACAAGGAAAATAACCGTGCTGTGGCCAGTCCGTCATTCTTCTGTTTCTGTTTTCCTCAGACTTTCTCTGTTTACAGAAACAATATTTTTCTGCTCAGCCCATTGCAACACTTACTTTGTTTTGCATCATCCTCTTTGCCCAATTCTAGATGCAAAAACAAAGCCAGGGCTGAGGAGATGGTTCAGGAGAGTAAGCGCTTCCCTGGCAAGCACAAGGGTATGAGTTCAATCTCCAGTTCCACAAAAAACAAAACAAAGCAAAACAAAAAACAAAGCCAATGAAGCTCTTGAGTGTGTGGTCTCACAGCATTGAGGAATGAAGCCACAAGGGAACGAATGAAGTTAGGAGAATGGCACTGTGAAAAAGGAGATCTGGGACTTTGAGGCAGAGTTTGAATAGGGTGGCCACTGAGCCCTATAGTCAGCAGTAATTTATATCACGAAGTCATAAGAGGGGCTCAGTGTGGGTCAAACTACAATCAACCTATAGCATTACAAGTATGGCTGCTTAGCTAATATTGGTCCAATAGGAAAGGATTTCACACAGCAAGGATACATGAAAAAATAAAGATGTGTTAGGGAAGGAATGGGTCCAGATGTTTTGGTCTGGACTTGCTGGAGCAGGTGGTGCTAATTACAATATTATCTCAAATTATTGTTTATCCCTTAGGGAGGCATTTACACCCAATCACTGCATCATCTTAATTTTGTTTTCTGTCTGTTTTGTGAGAGAGGGTTTCACTATGCAGGTCAGGCTGGCCTTGAGCTCCCAGTAGCTCACTTTGTAGCTCAGGCTGACCTTGAACTCCCAGTGCCCATCCTGCCTCAGCCTCCCAAGTGCTGGGCTTATCGGCATGTACCATCACACTGGGCCTACATCATCATTTTGAGGCTTGGGCATCTTCAGATGAGCCTCCAGCCACAGTTCTGTTGTCTTTATTTTTCTCTGCTGACTTAATTGAGAGTCCAGCCCCTCTTGGAGCACATATTTACTTCTATCTAATTTAGCTGCCTATGATAAAAATCACATATACTACTCTATATTGAAAATCTAAAACACATGTATTACAAAAATTCATACTTGAAATCCAGTGCCTCAGAATATGATGTTCTTTGCAAAAAGGGTTGAGAGCTTGCTAGTTAAGATGAAGTCATCCTGGAGTCAGGTGCTTATGAAATGTGATGACTGATTTTTCTTTTTCTTTTTTGTATTTAGTGCAGAGTCTACAGGGTCTTACCTCATAGATTGGACTCGTATTGATCAGCTTGTGTTCAGCCTCCGAAGAGCTGGGATTATAGGCACATGCCACCATGCCCAGCCTCAGTCTCAACTGCCCTCTGGGGGCAGGGCGTGCTGGGGATCAAATCCTAGCTGCTAAGTCTGTCTAAGCAGGTGCTTTAATCTGCTGAGCTATTTGGTCAGCCCTTAATGTTTCTTGATAAAAAGCAAGAATTTGGCTGGGTGGGGTGGTGCATATCTGTGATCCCAGCACTGGGAGGCTGAAGCAGAAGGATTGCCACAAGTCTGTGGCCAGCCTGGGCCACACAGTGAGTTCAAGTATAGTGTAAACAAACAGCTCCTGAAGAGGAGGAGACAGACAGCCATCTGTGAGCCCAG
This sequence comes from Ctenomys sociabilis, assembly GCA_004027165.1. Lineage (NCBI taxonomy): Eukaryota > Metazoa > Chordata > Mammalia > Rodentia > Ctenomyidae > Ctenomys > Ctenomys sociabilis. The sequence continues at coordinate 18,978 of PVKA01029764.1, forward strand.
GCTGCAGGCTGAGCCCTTTTGTTCTCTCCTACCTTAAGGAGGAACCAACACTGCTGGCATCCTCCAACCTTTTCCTTCCAGGACAATGTATTGTTGTTTTTATCAGGAATCTTGCTAGGTAGCCCTAGAAAGCTAACACACCCACACTTCCTGAGTTCTACCCCATGTTTTCAAGAAGAGAGGGTCTTTTGTTGTCTTGGAATAGCATGAAGAAGTGAAGCTTCTGATGATTACCAAGTTTTGATTTTTCTTGCTATGTACTTCCGACTGGCCCTTGCACTCTCACTCTGCAGCCCAGGCTGGACTCATATTCATTAATGAACCTCCTATCTTAGCCTCCCAAGAGCTGGAATCACCATGCCTGGCTGAAGATTAGCTTTTGGAGTTTATCTTTAAGATACTAAGTTCTAGGAGTCACGTGGCACACTCTGCTATCTTTGTATAAATAGCAAGACATGTCCTGGCTCTTGGCAGTCTTTGGATTCCAGCATGGTTCCTTCGCAGCTGCTGGTTTGTGCAGCCTTGCCAGTTTTTTGCTTCTTACAAGTCAGCTCCTTGGATACTTTCATTGCAGCTGTTTATGAACATGCGGTGATACTGGCTGATGTCACCCTCATCCCAGTGTCTCCTGATTCTGCACTGGCGTTAATGAACCGGAACCTGGACCTTCTAGAAGGAGCAATCACATCCGCAGCCAAGCAGGTACCATCTCTCCTACCTCCGTAGTGCTAAATTCTAGGGGAAGGCTGGGAACCAGAGCACAGGCATCCAGGGCAGTCATGTTTTTTGTGTTCTCTGTATCAGGATAGCAGAGATCACTGGTGACAACTAGAATCCAACTTCCTACTCAGACTGTTAGAACAAGGCCACGGTCTGCTGCCCTACTAGTGAGAACAAGGGTAAGATAAGGACACTGTGGTCATCACTGAGAAGCAGCAGAATTTTGAGCAACTTGCTGTCAATATAGTGTTGCTGTGAGGATGGCGGGTCAATGGGCCGGGGACCCAGTGCTGTGCTTGGTGTGCTCTTGGCCAGTTCAGGTAAATTTACAAGTTAAGAACTATTACATCAAAGTTGCAACTTACTTATATTATGTACCTCATATCTGATTCTAATTGCAAGATAAAAAGGATCTCTACTAATTTATATTACGTCCCTGAGTTGAATGATTAAGCTTAAAGCAAAGCATAAAGTGGAAGTGTGTATTATGGATAATTAAACAATTGCTTAAATAACAGTAGTAATAGATATACAACAGGGATGTAAAAATTGTGACAAAGCTCATAGGTATGTATATCTGGTTGTATTTATGGCATGGAGTCTCGAAGGATTGAACCCAAGAAACACTAAGCAGTATCATAGCCCCTTAAAAATCTTATAATGTACAGTCCTCTGTCCTCAGCCTCTTCAGGAGTTGGAATCACAAAATTACAAGTGTGCACCATAACAACCAATAAATATACAGTATATTGTCACACATATTAAAATTTAAAAGGTTACCAGGAGTTCTGAGATTCTTCTTCTTTAGGTTTTTGTCCAATTGTTTTCTTAAAGGGTACAACAGCTTTCACGGTGACTCTCCAACCCAGAGGCATCCGATTGGTTGAGGAAGTCTTTGTAGGCTCCTGTAGGTCAGGCAACATGTGAGAACCCTCCTCCTGAGGATAAGGAATGGTGTTTGCAGGGTACAGCGCAGAAAGGCTGAAGCAGAAGCACCAGTGAATAGAGCATTTGGGTTACAAGTCAGTGCTCATGCAATCAGGCACTGCAACTGGTCAAAGTTCAGGAAGGGAGTAGATTCGGTGATGAGCTGGGCATACGGTTAATGTTTGAAGAGGCTGCCAGAGCCATGAAGTCCTGCAGAAGTATTCATGTGTATGGAAAAGTAAAAGCATCCTTGGAAACTAGGATGGCGGGATTAGACACTTCAAGTGCTTGGGGGGAAAACACAAGAAGTTATAAAAATATAGAAAGCCAAGACTATGGGCCTCTTCTTCTCACAGCACCCACCTCCTGTGATTTTTGTGCATCTGAGAAAAGTCTTTATTAGCTGTGCTCTTGACAGGGCGCCCATATTATTGTGACTCCAGAAGATGGTATTTATGGTGTCCATTTCACCAGGGAATCAATCTACCCGTACTTGGAGGATATCCCAGACCCTCATGTGAATTGGACCCCCTGTAATCATCCTAACAGGTAAAGGAACAAAGTGGGAAAATGCTATCCCGACCATCACCTTGTTCTAGTCAGGAAGAGGTGGCTGATGGCCATTGTGCCATTGTTAGTTGCTGTCCCTGGAAATTAGAGCTAGGAGGGACCTTCCTGTGCACTTCCCTGTATGCTTCCTGGGCATCTTGTGCTTCTTGTCCCTTGTTCCCTAAATTGCTGTTTTTTTCTGCAATTAAAGGATTTGTTTTGTAGTGAGACACATTTATTTCTTCTAATTTCCTTTGGTCTCTATCTCTCCATATATATGTATATATATATATATAACCTCTCTCTCTCTCTCTCTCTCTCTCTCTCTCTCTATATATATATATATATATATATATATATATATATATATATATATATAACTTCTATATAAAAATTAATGGCTGCAATAATTTTATTTACTTTATGTACATTAATCACATTTTGAAATTTTATTTTTTCCAGAAGACAAAATATATTTAAGAAAGGTAAATTTTATATTCTATTTATTTTGAGAAAGGGTCTTGCTATACAGTCCAGGTTGGTCTTGAGCTCACTTTGTACCCCAGGCTGGTATTGAACTCAGTGATCCTCCTGCCTCAGCCTCCCTAGTGCTCAGATTACAGGTGTGCCACCACATTCAGCTTATTGGTACATTTCAGATGTACATAATGGTAATATTCATCATAGGGAATTTGCAGCTGTATATGAAGCTATCTTCATTCTTCTTTTTCTTCCTTCAATCCATCTTTCCCTCCTTTTTTTTTTTCAAAAGCTGTATTTCCAGTTTTTCCTTCTAATCTCTTTTTCTTGTCTGTTCCTTCATTCCCCCTCCCCTCCCCTCCCTTGATCCCCTCTTTGCACATTTTCCTCCCATTTCCTCATATCTCATACATATTTTGGTTGTTATTTACACTTTCAATTTCTCATACCAGAGAAACAATGTGATATTTAAACACATATGTCCTATTTATTCCACTTAAAAGTACAGTCTCAAAGTGTAACCATTTATCTAGAAATGCCTCAAGCTTACCCTTCTTTACAAAAATGTAGTACTCCATTGCATTAAAAAACACAGCATCTTTATCCATTCATTGGCTGATGGGCATTTGGGCGATTTCCAAGATATGGTTATTACGAACCATGCCAGTATACACAAGGGTGTGCACATATCACTGTGGAGTAATGCTTTCAATTCTTTTGAGAAGATAACAAGGAAAGGAAGAATGAGTGGGTCAAATGGAGCCTCTCGTTTCAGTTTCCTCAGCAATCTCCACACTGATTTCCATGGCAGCTGTACTGTTCTCCACTCCCACCATCAGTGGAGAGGGGTTCCTTTTTCTCCCGCAGCCCCAGCAGCTGTAGTTATTGATCTCTTGACAATAGGCATTCATTCTGGAGTGAGGTGGAATCTCTCCATTGTTTTTAAAAATTTGCATCTCTCTGACCAATGATGCTAAACATTTTTTCATATATTCATTTTGCCATTTGTACTTCTTCCCCTGAAAAGTGTATAATCATTTCAGATGTTCACTTTTTGGATTGGGTTTTTCAATTTTGGAGGTCTGATTTTTTGTTTTGAGTTCTTTATATATTCTTGATATTAGTCCTTTGCCTGAGGAACAGCTGGTACAATTTGTACCCATTCTGTGGATTCTCTTCACTCTGATTTGTTTTGTATTGTTCTTGTGTGTATTTGCTGGGCAAAAGCTTTTTAGTAAGATGAGATCTCAGTTGTTCATTTTTTGTGAAATTTTCTGCATGACTGGAGTTTTGTTCATAAAGTCTGCTGATACCAGTGTCTTCGTGAGTTCTACCTATTCTGTCTTCCTGAGGATTAAATGTTTCTGTTTTAATATTTAGACCTTTGATCCATTTCAATTTTTGTTTAGTTCACGATGAAAGATATCGATTCAGTTTTAATCTTCATCATGTGGAAAGGTAGTTTTCCCCATCACCACTTATTAAAGAAGTTACCATTCTTCCAGTCAAAGTCTTTGGTTCCTTTGTCAAAGGTAAGGTGGCTAAGTGTGTTTGGAGTTGTTTCTCCATCTCCTAGTCTGCCCCACTGAGTCTCTGGTCTGTTTTTTGTTTTCCTCCCAGTATCATTCTGTTTTTATCACAATAACTTCACAGTGTAATTTCAAGTCAGGGATGGTGATGTTTCTTGCCTTGCTTTTATTGCCCAGAATTGCTTTTGCTATTACAGGTCTCTTGGTTTCAAATGAATTTTAGTATTGTTTTCTCTAATTCTGTGAAGTATGCTACTGTTATTTTGATTGGGGTTGCATTACATTTATGCAACAATTTTAGGGGGTATGGCCTTTTTCACTATATTTTTTCTTCTACCCAAGAACAAAGGATATGTTTCCCTTTTCTGATATCCTCTTTGATCTCCTTTTTCAGAGAGTACTATAATTTTCAATATATACATCTTTTGCTTCCTTTGTTAGATTGATTTCTAGGTATTTCATCTATTTGAATGGTATTTGGATGCTGTTGTGGAGGAAGTGGCTTCCCGGATTTCTCTGTCCGTGTGTTTGTTGTTCATGTACAGGAATGCTATTGATTTTTGAGTGTTAACTTTGTATCCAGCTAAAGCCAGCCAGAGACTTCAGCAGCCTAAGGGGAAGGTTACTCAGGCACAGAGTCTGGGGTTCGATCTCCATCCTGCCATGCTGGCCCCACCCTCACAGTGCACTGAGACAGCGACTGAGACCGGGCCTGGTGGTGCACACCTGTAATCCCAGCACTTGTGAGGCTGAAAACAAGAGGATCACTATGAGTCCCATCTGTGTTGTGAAACCCCGTAGACCCCGTACTAAAATACAAAACAACTTTGTATCCAGCTATATCACCGAATTTGGTCATTATTTAGGAGTGTTTTGGCAGAGTTTTTCGGTCTTCCATGTACAGTATCAGGTTATCTGTGAATAATGATAATTTCACTTCTTCCTTTCCTATCCTACTTTATTTTTTTATAGTACCAGGGATCGAACTCAGGATCTTGTGCTTGCCAGACAGTCGCTTAAGCTGCTGAGCTATCTTCCCTGCCCTTTCCAATTCTTACTCCTTTTATTTGTCTCTTTGTCTAATTGCTCTGACTAATGTTTTCAGAATAACATGCAACAGGAGTGGTGGTATAGGACATCCTGATCTTGTTCCTGATTTTTGAGTGAGTTTTCTGGTTTTGACCTTTTAGTGTGATGTTGGCTGTTGGTTTGTCATAGGTGGCTTTAATCAGATGGAGATAAAGACAATTTATTCTAATTCTTTGTAGGGATATTATCATAAATGTATTTTGGATTTTTCAAATGTTTTTGTGCATCTATTGAGATATCATATGGCTTTTGTCCTTGGCTTGGTTAATATGATGTACTATGTTTACTGATTCGTGTATATTAAACCATCCCTGTATCACTGGGATGAATTCTACTTGGTCATGTTTTATGTAATCTTTTTGATGATTTCTTGCATTTTACTTGCCACTATCTTATTGAGGACTTTTTCATCTGTGTTTATTGGGGAGCTGGCCTGTAGTTCTCTTTTTAGGTTGGATGTTTCTCTGGTTTTGGTATCAGGGTAATACTTGCCTCCAGGAATGAGGTAGGGAGGATTGTTTCCCTTTCAATTTCATTGAATTGTTTGAGAAGTAGCAACACAAAGTCCTCTCTAAATTTTTGTAGAGTTTAGTAATGAATCTTTCCTGACCTGCTTGTTTCTTTATTGGTAGGATTTTAATTACATCTTCAATTTCATTGACTGATATTGGTTTATTTAGAATTTTTATATCTTCCTGACTCAGCTTTGGTATTTTATGTGTATCTAGACAGCTGTCCATGTCCTCAGATTTCTATTAGAATGCAAGTTCTGCAAGTAGGCATGGATGATCTTTGGATTTTTGCAGGGTCTGTTGCAATTTCATCCTTTTCATTACTCATTGCATAATTTGAGCTCTTTCCTTCCTCTTTTTGATAAAGCTGGCCAAGGGTTTGTCAATTTTGTTTCATTTCTCAAAGAACCAACTCTGATTCTTTGATCTTTTTTATTTTTTTCTTAATCTCAAATGCATTAATTTCTGCTCAGATCTTTATAATTCTTCCCTTGTAGAAGATTTGGGCTTAACTTCCTCTTCTTCTTAAAGTTTGAGATTCAATATTAGGTTGTTTATCTCAGCTCACTCTATTTTCCTGATTTGGACATTCACCACTAGAAATTTCCCTGCTAAATTGCTCTGATTGCATCCCATAAGGTCTTCTATGTTGTGTTGCCATTATCTTGTCATTGTAGAAACTGCTTAATTTCTGTCTTAATTTCATCTGTGACCCATTGGTTGTTCAAGAGCATGCTATTTAATTTCCATGTGTTCATTAAGTTGGGTTTTTTGCCACTCATTTCCAGTTTCATTACACTGTGGTCTGATAACATGCACAACATAATTTCAGTTTCTTGTTTTTCCATATATCCTGCAGCTATTTCCACCATAGTGCCTGTGACAATTAAGGTGGATTCAAGGCTTAGTAAGATGGCTCTGCTGTATCTAGTTAGGTCACTGAGGTGTGACCTCATATCAACTTCAGAGAAGATTGGGCTGTTCAGGGTGCTATGGTCGTAGACTTGTGTTAACCTGAGTAACAGAAATTGTTTATACAGTTCTGCTTTCAGTGACTAATGTCACGAGTTTACATCTTCGTTCATTACATGCCTGAAAGCATATTAACAGCTTTTAACGAGTTATTCTCTTAAGTTATATAGAAACACAAAGTGGGGTACAATAATACTGTCAGCTAATCATTTTTTCTTAATAGAATATATTCTTTGTAGAAAAAAAATACAGAGGTACAAATGGAAATTCAACAGCAAGTGAGGAATAGCTGTGTTTTTATGCACATATATATATGTTTATTTAAATCTTTATTTCTTTAAACCATTTTTTGTCACTCTCTAGTGTCCTTTCATTGCACCTCTCAGAGCTCCCTTGTTGATCTCATTTAAGCAGGAACTTCCTTGCTTTTAGAAGAGGTTTAGTAGTAACAAAGTCCCCTGGTTTTTATTTATGTGGAAATCTCTTAATGTCTCCCCCACTTTTAAGACAGTTTTTTGTGCCGGACTCTTGGTGACAGCTTTCCTGTCAGCACATCACGCAAAGCTTTATGCATGTTTGCTGCTTTCTCCTCAGGTTTCTGTTTGGGGAGCTTGACTGTGTTATGAGTCACTTTCCTTCCTGCTTTTGAGATTCCCATTGTATGTTGGCTTTCGTTTGGGTGTGGTACATTCCAGTTTGGGGCCTTTGTGTTCATCCTGCTTGGAGTGTGTTAAGCTTGGTGGAATATTTAAGTTCTCTTCAAATTTGGGAGGCTTTTGGCCATTATCTTTTCAAACTACTACTTTGGTCTTTCTGGCACTCTGACTATAGAGATTTTTGTTCCTTTGTCGTTTCACAGGTCCCTTAGGGTCTATTGCTTTTACTTCAAATTTTGTTGTTGCTTCTCAGACTTAGTAATTTAACTTACCTTGTCTTCATAATCATTGCTTGAACTCAGGGCCTTCACCCTGAACTACATCCCTAGCTCTATTTTAAGTTTTTAAATTTTGAGACAGGATCTCTCTATGTTACTGAGTTACCCAGACTGGGCTGAAACAAGGGATCTGCTTGCCTCATCCTCCCACAGTCTGCTTAAACCTTTGAATTAGTTTTATTTATTTTACTTTGATGGTAGTGATTTTCAGCTCCAAAGTTTCCTTTTGGTTTCTTCTAGGCTTTCTCTTTGTTGATGCTTCTATCTCACTCATTTTCCTTGACTTTGTCCAAATGCCTCTGGAACGTTATTAAGATCATTACCACGAAGTCTGTCTTGTGGACCAGCCTCTGGTCTTTTTCAGGGGCAGTTTCTGTTGGGTTGTTTTGTGTTAGTCTTTGTGTTCTTTATGAACTCTTCATAACTGATTACGTCTTATAATGTCATGGCTTTGGATATTAGATTCTCCATTTTCAGGAGTTGACACATTTCTTCTGCCTCCTCTTCCCTTTTCTGGCTTCCAAAAAGGAAAACACGCAGGAAAAAAAGCAAAGGAAAATGCTGCGTTCTTTAAACACAGTGGTGGTCACCTGACCTGGACAGGGAAGTCAGGGCTTGAACACGGCGCAGTGTGGCCATGAGGGAGCAGGCTGCTGCCCACGTTGGCGTCCGCGCGTCCCGCAAGGAAGCAGGGTCAGCGCCCCGCACACAGAGCCCTGTGTTTGCAGGACAGCACCCTTCCTGGCCTGCCCTATCCTCGAGGTTGCCCCCAGGCTCCTTCAGAAACAGACCCACGGGGGCTGGAGGCGGCGGGGGCTGGAATCACCTGCCGTCCCTGAGCTGACAGCTGAGTGAACGACAACTTATATTCCCAGGTTTCCAGGACATGTGAACCTTTGAATTGTCTTCACAGTTTCAAAATGGTTCATTAGACAGATTCAGCAAATGGCACTTTTGTCTTGGGAGGAAGCCAGATTCCTGGTGTTCCTCCGGTGCCTTTTCCTAGGATCCTCCTGGCTCTCAGTTGTGGTTCACTCATTTGAAATGCTTGCAACGCCTCCGCTCTCAGGCAAGGGTTCAGTGAGTAGGTGATGCAGGCCTTTGCCCATAATATCTACATAGTGCTGCAGACGTTTAAAGATGAACACATAAGTGAATATGTGATTGACTATAGGTTATGATACAGAGCACTATGCCATGGAGAAAAAATATACACGGCCTTGAATCTCACCCTAGAGGACTTTCGAACTCGGGAATTCATGCTTGCCAGGCTG
>PVKA01029765.1:0-27978 GCA_004027165.1 Ctenomys sociabilis
ACACACACTGGAGTTACCTCCCTGTCTGGAGGACAGAGTGAGCAGGAGGCATCCATCAGTCTCAATGCCATCAACAAGTGTACCCTCCTTGTGCTCCTAAGGTCAGACCCTGCAGGCTTATGCACTAAAGGGCTAGGATGTGAGGGAGAAACTAAAGGCTGCCCAGGAGGAATATATTAAGGGAGTTCTGGTCAATAGCCTCCCTGGTCAAGGAAAGTACACTCAAAGTGGCCTATCAGGGGCTGTAGTCAGAGCCCCTCTTTGTCTCTAACCATGCCTACTAATCTGAGATGTGCTGAGGGTGCCCCTAACACTCCAGGCCCCTGCACTGCCAACACCCCTGAAAAGAGATCTGCCTGCACAGGGCTCCAAGCCTTCCCATCACCATCGCCTACCTCATGACTTAGGTGTGAAGTGCTGTCTGTGTATGCTAACTCCAGCATTCCTTCTGGCGCACTGCCAAAAAACAATTATTTAAAGGGAGGGGAGATCAATTCCCATATATTTAAAGGAGGTATTTTGAGGGACCAGCCATATAGCTGAGTGGATTAAAGCAACTGCTTAAGAAGATGCAGAAACCAGGGTTCGATCCCTGGCATGCCGAGCCGGCCCTGCCCATGGGGCACACTGAGACTGTAATAGAGCCTGAGGAAGGTGGTGCTCTGCTATAATCCCAGCACTTGGAAGACTGAGAACAGGAGGATCACTGTGAGACTGATCTGTGTAAGGAGACCCTGTAGACCCTACACTAAATACATTATAAACAAACAAACAAGCAAATGAGATAATTTGACTCTTTCTGTTCCATTGGTCTGTATCTGTCTTTGCTCCAGCAACACACTGTTTTGATTGCTATAAGTATATATTATTTAAATCTGACTCTTTCAGTTTTTTCTTTTTCAAGATTGTTTAATTTTCATGCCCCTGCAGATTCTGTACAAATTTTAGAAATAATTCTATTTCTATAAAAAGTCATTAAATCTCTACATTGTACTGCGTAGCATTACTATCTTTTTCTTTTTTTTTTTGCAGAACCAGGGTTTGAACTCAGGCCCTTGCGCTTGCCAGGGAAGCGCTTATTCCATTGAGCCATTTCCTGGCCCCAGTATTACTATTTTAATATTATTAAGACTTCCAATTCATGAACATGTGTTATATTTTCATTTATTATATTCTTTCAGCACCCTTTTGAATAACTAAATTCCTAAGGATTTTATTCTTTAGGTGCTATTGTAAATGCAGTTGTCTTGATTTTCTTTCTTGAAATTGCTCATCATAGCCTATAGAAACAACCAATTTTGTATCACGAAACTTTGCTGATTTTATTTATTTATTTATTTATTTATTTATTTATTTATTTATTTTTTTGTCTTTTTGAGACAGGGTCTCACTGTGCAGTTCAGGCTGGCCTTAAGCTCGCTTTGTAGCTCAGGCTGGTCTCGAACTCACAACAATCCTCCTGCCTCAGCCTCCCGAGTGCTGGGATTACAGGCCTGCGCCACCACGCCCAGCTGCTGATTTTATTAGTTCTAAAACTTTTTGTATAAGTCTTAGTTCTATCTATAAGATTGTCTTCTACATTTCCCATTTGGAAGTTCTCTTTATTAACTTTTTCTTATGCAATTGTTTTGGCGAAGACTCTCTGTGCTTTGCTGAATAACAGTGGTAAGCATTAGCTTCATCCTCATTTTCTGGATCTTGAAGGAAAAGCTTTTGCCTTTTTGCTGTTGACTATGGCATGAATTGTGAGCTTCTCAGATGTGGCACTGCTTGCATTCATCTGCTTATCTCTTAGTGCTGTGTTTTTGTGGGTTTGCATCGTGAAAGTGTGCTAGATTTTCTCAAATGCTGGGGGCAGGGCTGGCATGGAAGCCTCCAGGGCTCGAACCCCAGGCCTCTGCTCCTGCTTGCAGACACTTTAATCCACTGAGCTATATGGCTGGCCCTCTTCTGATATTTATAGATTTACAGTGTTCTTTGTCTAGGTCTTAATTTGTAAAGTTATGTTGCTGATTTGAAATCTTTTTTACATTTATTCTTAATTAATATATAAAATTATCCAGGTTTATGAGGTACTACGTGCTATTTCAGTACATGTATATGTAGTATGATTTTCTGATTAGAGTACATCTATTTTTTTTTATTATGAGCATTGGCAGCTATGCATTCCCCTTAGTACTGCTTTACCTGTTGCCCAAGTCTTCATGAACTTCTCATTTGTTCTATTTGTGATCTCCTCTTGGATCATTTGATTGCCTACAAAGGTGTTCAGTTCCAAAGTGTTGTGAATTTTCTGAGTTTTCCTTCTGTTAATTATGTCCAAATTCTTTATAATTGTAGCGATTGAATATGGTTTGTCAAATATCTGTTTAAATCCACTGTCATTCTTATTTGTGATTCAACATATGGTGTATTCTGGGGAATTTTCCGGGTGTCACTAGGAAAAATATGTGTTCTTAGGTTTGCTGATAGCTCGATACCTTCCGACTTTTCCAAGTTGATTAAAATTTCCTTGCCTCGGATTTGACATTGCAATTACGCCTTTTATAAGAACTTCAGAGATGTGTGTAACAGACCTAGAGAATTTCTTTTAATGGCTTAGTAGGGTCGAATTTTACTTTTAAAACACTGCATATCTTGCTATGAGAATAACATATATTACTCAACTTTTTTCATTTCATAAAACCAGTGTATTCAACTAAAAAAGTCGATTGTAGGTATATATTTATTGATTCTGTGTTCAATTTCATATGACATTTGTTCCATTCCAGTGACATTTAGTTATCCTAATGCATTTGTGTGAAGCTTTATAGTTTGAGAAGCGTATCTCCTCTTCCCTATTATTTTGGTTTTATTCTATGACTAGTCTTATCACCCTCTTCCATGTAAAACTCAAGAGTCCTTTATCCAATTTCAGCAAAAAATATTTCAATTTAAATGAATTTCATACATTTTATATTACTTTCAAAGCAATTGGCATTTTATTACATCATTTCTTTCAATCCCAGAATATACATGCTCAAAGTTTGATGTCTTTCATTGACTGTAGGTTTCTGCAAAAATATTTCATGACTCTTGTACAATTATTTTGAATAGTTTGTAGTTCATGTATTTTTACTAATAGCATTTTCTGCCTAGATTCCTTTTTAAAAGTTTATTTATAAAAGAAAGTAAAAATGTGCTGGGTCCGGGTCTACAGGCTGTAACCCAAGAAGGCTGGGAACCGCATAAGAAGCATAAAGTACATGTGTTGGTATATAAGTCTTGCTCTATCTAGGTCTTAACCATCCAGCAGAAAAGTATAAAAACAAAGTATACATCGCGGGGCCATAATATTAAACTGAGCTGTAAATGGCTATGGTCAACAACTTCTTTGAATAACTCACTATTGTTGTGGAATGCTGGACTGTGTTGGATTGTGTTGTTGAGTTCAAGCACCTAAGTTAGTTGAGTGACAATGGAGTGCCCATCTTTGACAGGTGCAGACTAAGCAAGGGGTATAGAAAGGGAAAATCATGATGCATGTGTATGGACAGTACAGTTGGGATAGATAATGCTGTGCTTCTACATAATCCTATCAGAGGCAAGATTTGCACTAATGGTGGTTGGACAGGATATTATGTCGGCTTCTAGTACTATAGACAACCACTAGGAAAATAACAAGGTAGAAAGTATTAATTATTGAATCTTTGATGTAATCTAGGTATAAAAATAAGATATGCAAACAGCTACACTCTCTTTATTTAATGATGAGACATATGGTATAATAATGTCAGTAAGTATAATATCATGTATGCACCTTATATGATACCAAAACATTGTGAAAACAGTTTGCAATGCATTAATTTATCAAATCCATCTTGTCAAGGTATCTTAAAACTCTCATTGATATCTGTACTTCAATAAAACAAAAATAAAAAAATAATAAAAAAAAAGAAAGTAAAAATGTTCATGGTCATATGCTTCCCTTTTACACAGCTTTTTTTTTTATTTTAAAGAGAAAAAATCCAAAATTTTAAAACAAGATAATCAGAGAGTAACAATGGTTAGCATATTATATATTATTTTCTTTAAATTAGTTTCTCAGAATACAAGATATGGACATTTGATTGTCCAAACAATATTTGCATAAACCTTTCTTTTCAGGAAACTAAGAGCAATAAGTAGTACAAGTATATATATATATATATATATATATCTTTTCCCTTTCTTCATTTCTACACTCCAGTTTCTCTTTTCTTTTGAAGTTTCTTCCCATTTTACAATATCTTGTACATTTTGAATCTCATTTACTCTTGTCAGCTTATCACACTAGTGATATAATACATTATTTACACATGTGCATTTAACTTATGAGCATGGTCCCTGGTTGCACCCATTTACCTATGAATGTCTCAGTTTTATCTTTTTTTTTTTGTCTCAATAGTATTCCATTGCATAAAAACACTACATCTTGGGCAAGGGAGATAGCTCAGATAGAATAAGCGCTTCGCTGGCAAACGCAAGGGCCTGAGTTCAATCCCCAGTTCCACCAAAAAACAAAACAAAACAATAACAACAAAAACACTACATTTTAAAAATCTATTCTTTTGTTTTATGTGCATTTGTTTTGTTTCCAATATCTAGTTGTTACAAATTGTGCTGTTATAAACATAGATGCACATATATCCCTGCGGTATGTTGTTTTTAATTCTTCTGAGAAGATACCCAGGAGGAGAATATCTGGGTGAAATGAAACTCCAATCCTAGTTTTTAAAGCAATCTCCACACTGATTTCCACAGTTCCTGCACCAGTCTTTACTCCCACCAACAGTGGAAAAGGGTTCCTTTTTCCTCACAGCCCCTCCAGCATTTGTCATTGGTTGATATTTGATGACAGGTACTCTTTCTGGGGTGAGATCAAATCAGTGTTGTTTGCATTTGCATCTCTCAAATGACTAGTGATGCTGAACACTTTTCATATGTTTATTTGCTGACATCTGTTTTTCCCTCCTAGTATAACTATAGTCTTCTGCAATTTTCTAGCTGTGTAATCATATTATTTTCAAAATTGATAGTTTTGTTACTTTAGTTCAAATAAATTATTCATTAAATTTCATGTTATAGTCACTGGAACCATAATAACAATTATAAATAATAATAGGGTAGATACATCTTATTTTACATAAAATATTATTGTTTTATTCTTAGAATAATAGTGGCTACTATTTTGTGCTTAAAAAGCCAATTATATTTCAGAGTTTGTATTCTAGGCTTTCTTTGGAGCTCCTATAAAGAACAGCTTTTGAAACTTAATCATATTTTTATTAACTCTGGCTCTAATCATAGTTTTTCCTTTTTAGTCTTAATTTAGTCTTATAGTTACTGTTAATCAATTTATTGATAAAATTTAGTAAAATATCACGTAATAGTAAACTTAACTTAGGTAGGAAATATTTCAGAACTTCCAGACTGGTTTTATATAAAAATTCACTTTTTAATGTTCTGCATTACTTATGCATCTGTGTATACACGAATAATTGAGATAACTCTAGATTTATCTCATTGTTTTAGGATACTGTATTATGTTTTAGTATTGTTGTGGTTTGCGTCTCGTCTCCCCAAAGCCTCAGCAGTTCTGAGGCAACTTTAAGAGTTTGGGATTAATTCATGATCTAGTACTGGGTTCATGGGTACGAGCGCAGCTGAGATTATGGGCGCAAGCGCTGTACACCCTCAGAGAGCCGGAGCGCAATCTAAGGAAGGTAGAGAGGCTCGCCCTGTGCCGCAGCTGCTGCTAGTGCTGCATCCTGCCCTTCCCCTTTTGCTTTTGCTGTTTTCTGTTGCCATGAACCCTTGCCTTCCGTCATGTGCCGTTCCGCACTGGAGCCAGCCAAATACAGAAATATAACTCTGTACACCTCCACAAACTGTGAGCTAGATAAACCATTCCTTCTTTAATTTGGGGTGTTGGGTATTTTGTTCCAGCAATGTGAGAAAAATAACTGAGGCAAATATCAAAGTTATTCTGGTTTAATAAAATCATTTGAAGAGTGCCATTTTTCATTTTTGTTCTAGTGTGGTACATATTTAAAAATACCTAACCAAGTTCCACAGTAAGAAGGGAAAACTCTCATGTGCCTGAATGAAAATGGAAAGATGAGGTGGAAATGACGAGCTGAAACATACACTAGAATTATATTTCCTACATAAAAGAGGTTTTCAACCTGGGTCCTCTATTTCAAAGGGCAATAATTAGAAGATTTTACTTTTCTCTCTTTAACTGAAAGATTCTTATCTGCATAAGGTCTTCAAAGGATGAAGAATTAACACTGAGAAATTATAACTATTTCAAAAGGTAAGAACTGGAAGATTTTACTTTCCTATCTTGAGTCACTGGAAGATTACCATCTGAGTAGCTGATTAATATTATTCAAGCTATGAAAAATAATATTAATTAATATTTATTAATACTAATAAATTACAAGCTTAACACTGCCAGGATTGAGTATTTAGCCCAGTGGTAAAATGCTGGGCTAGCAGGTTAGAAGCCTTAGGTTCAGGTCCTTAGCACCAAACCAAAAAATAGACCTTATCTAAAATACAAATACAAAAATGACCAAAGGGGAAAAGGAAAGAAAGAAAGAAAGAAAGAAAGAAAGAAAGAAAGAAAGAAAGAAAGAAAGAAAGAAAGAAAAGAAAGAAAGAAAGAGAGAGAGAAAGCTTTGTCATGCCTAAGGCTGGGGTAGAAAAACATTATCTATAAATGCTGAAGCTGTGAAGAATCAACTAACATAATAAAAATGGATAAAA
The DNA here is from genome assembly GCA_004027165.1 of Ctenomys sociabilis. Lineage (NCBI taxonomy): Eukaryota > Metazoa > Chordata > Mammalia > Rodentia > Ctenomyidae > Ctenomys > Ctenomys sociabilis. The sequence continues at coordinate 6,793 of PVKA01029765.1, forward strand.
TTGACATGCAGGAAGCTGATATTGGAATATGGTCGAGAATTCATATATTTTCAGAAATTGAACAATGCGTCTAATACTGTCCACTAGTTAGCCTTTCATGAATAATAAAAATATGCCCACATTCGCTGCTGGGGCCTTTTAAAATTTCTTGTATTCAAATCAAAACTAAAGGAGAGGTGGATCCAAAGTTTGAACCTCAGGCTTTTAGAGAACACAATGCTACATTTCACTGTGCTCAGATTGCCTGTAAAACATGTGCCATTTGAGATCTCAGCAACTGCCATCCCAGTCATCCAAAGAGTCCAGGACACAGCCATGTGCTACTTCTGGGAAACAGAAATTGTCCCCTGGGCTCATGAGCTGGCGTGTTCATCTGCTGAGTGGCTTCAGTGGTTTTATCTGTTGCTAAACGAGTCAGAGAAAGGGATAAAGCAGAACTGTTGTCTTTACCACAGTGAACCAGACGGAACAGGAGCCAAGTGAAGATCCTGTCTGTGTGTTGTGCTCCTGGCACATTGAAGAACTATACCGATTATATAGGTTTTCAATTATACACACATGTGAGACCTGCTCTTGGCATTCGTAAGGCTTTCACAACTTGCCGAGGACCTAAAGGTCCTTGCTTTTCACAAGGTAGTGATATAAGATCAGGGAGTATCAGCAGGTCCAATAATCTTATATCCAAGCATGTTCATGCAGTGTTCACATGGGTGTTTAGCTAGACATAATGTTTGCTTTAGGTTGATGAACTCCCACTAAGTATTGCTTTCATGTCCCATCTTGCAGTAGGCAGTACATAGATCATGACTTGGGTCTCTGAGATGCTGCTGGGTGCTCAAGTTCAACTCTGGGCACTAAAACTTCTTTCTTCTCAGTGGACTTTTGTTTCCTCTTGAAGAGCTGAGGAGGAAATAAAAAATAAACTAAGAAAACATTTAATGAAAATATCGAACTGATTAGCAAAGTTGAAAGAACAAAACTCAACCTTTATGTAAGTATGAAAGAAATAGAATCTTTCTCTAAAAATATTGTTCAATTTCTAGAAGAAAACAGTGCCACAAAAAACAAATCCTTAATTCCTCACTGACCTGACATTTATACTTGTAGGAATTTATCTTTGGCTTTGAATAAGTGTCTAAGTATCCAGCTATAAAATATATTATACAATTTTAAAAATGTAAATGTTTAACTATGGTTAATTTGTGTACCATTTTATAGGTACTAATAGTACTTTGACACAGGTCTTTAAAACATTGTGAAAACATTTGATGTGCAGATACACTGCATTCTTTTTTTTTCACTGATATTTGAAAATAAAAGCTTTTCAAGCCCGTAGAAAAGTTGAATTGAGGTCAGCAAGATAGCTCAGTGGACTGACTAAGCACCTGCTTTGGCAAGTGCAGGGACTAAGGTTTGGTTCCCGGTGGTCTCCCAGGCTGTGCCAACCTTGCCTCTGGGGACACTGAGTGGGTGACCAAATCCAGCTGCGGTGGTGCATGCCTGTAATCCCAGCACTAGGGAGGCTGAAAACAGGAGGATCACTATGAGTCTAAGCTGCATAGTGAGACCCTGCATCAAATACATAAATGAAAAAAAGAAATAAAAGTTGAATTGTACAAATTGTACAATTAATTCAAAGAAGTAGAATTAGTATAATTAGTGCTAAAATACAAAGAACAGCCATACATGTAGGTTCTATAGTTAACATTTTACTATACCTGCACTATTGCCTGTCAACTTACCTTGCTCTCTCTCTCTGCCCATCAGCACCTTCAAGAAGTGCATTTGAAAGTAAAATGTCAGTACCCATGCTCCCATGCATCTGAACATGCATATCATTAGCTAGTGCTCAGCATGTGTTGTTCTATGTGAGGTAAAATTTGCCTAAAGAAAGTACATACATGTTAAGTGCGCCATTAGCTGAACTTTGACAACCACACCTGAGTTCCCTAATCCCTGTTGTCTTAGTAACTTTCTTGTCCCTGAGTCACAACACTCGCAGCTACGAGGACTTGCATTTTTAGTCCATGGTCATAGGTCTCCAAATAAGCAGTAGCATGGTGGAAGGGTACAGATGGAGGCAAGCAATGGCATGGCAGCCAGGAAGCAGAGAGAGAGAGAGAGAGAGGTGGGAGGAGCTGCACAGGGAGAGACAGCCTTTCAAATCACACTCTAGGGGCCCTCATGTCCTGAGCAGGTCCACATTCTAACAGCTCATCTGGCTGTAGATTCATCTGTGGACTAATCCACAGATGATCACAACACCCATGATCCAGTCATCTTCCGAACACATGAGGCTTAAGGGGTAACCCCAGATCCAAACAGTAATAGCTACCATGGTATAGAGCACTGTAATAGAGTTTCTTTGTCCTTTTCTCATGCTCTGCTCCATTCCATCACATAGCTATGGTTCTGTTTTGTTTTTTTTTTCATCATGAGTGAGCTTCAACTGGTCTAGACTTTCATACAAATGGATTTATATAATATAGTATGTACATTTCCGGGTAAAGAATACAGTATGCATGTGGGGAAATAAAACTTTTTTAACTTAGCATTGTTAAGTTTAGAATCTTTCATATTGTTATGCATATAAATGGCTTGTTTCTTTCTGTTGCTTAGTATTAATCCAGTCTATAAATGCACCATTGTTAGTTTATTGATTCCCAGAGTAATTGGAAATGTGCAGTGAGAAACAGTAATGTGTGACAAGAGAAAAACTGGAACACAGTACGTCATGTGGTTCCTGCTTGTTAAGCACACTGACACTCGATACTTCCGAGCACCACTTGTATAGATAGACACATCTCTCTGTGAGAGCAGAGTCACCCATAGCGCAACAGGGAATCCCCTTCGCGCTCAGGTTTTAGCTTCCATGCTTTCTACCTCTTCTACAATTATCTTCAAGTAACTAACAATTTATTCCTTCTAATTTTGAGGCTGTGTGTGATGGCACTAAACAGAGCTTGGACTGAAAAGTCAAGAATGAGCTGTGACCCCAGATTCCTTCCTTGAAATCAACGGGAAGCACAAAAATGTAACTGCTTGGCTGGCAAGGCCACCACAAACTGTCTTCCCACAGAGCCCTGTCAAGTCACCAGAGTGTCATCTGTGGAAAAAGATCTTGCAAAAAAAAAACCTTCTCCAACAACAATTCAGACTGGAGTCCTCCTGTGCCTGGAATAAGAAACCAACTCGGAAAATCACCCACAGGGTTTTTGTTGTTGTTGTTGTTGTTGTTTTTTGGTGGGGGAGAGTTCTTATTTACAAAGATTATGAGTTAACCTTTTGTTATTTCCTGAAGAGAACAAAGTGAAAAAAATCCACAAAGTTTCATTCTAAAGGTGATTCAGAATAAAGCCTATGTTCCTGAGGAAGGACTAAACGTGATACCTGGCCCATGCGTGGCCTCTTCTCTCCAGGGAAGCCACACGAGCTGCATACATAGAGCAGGTTTCAGTTTCACTGGCAAAGTGGAGACAGTCAAGTGATGAGACTTGGCAAAAATCATGGAAAGTGGTAGCTGATTATTTATAAACCCAAACTCTTGTGCCTTTATTTGTTCAAAGCTCGCCCAACTCTATGCTCTGAAGGTCCTCAACTGTGTCCTTATATGTAAAATGGTTTTGTACTTTGTATCTTCATTCAGGGACTGTGTGCTTTGTCAATGGACCCAAGGTGCCATCTTCAAAGGGCCATTTCCTTGGCAAAAGAGCCCTGTAGCTTGAGGGTTAGACCCTAAGGAGCTGGCCCTGAATTTTCTCCCACTCTTACTCTGAAGAGAAATGATTCAAAATCGCAGGGTCACTAGTAGGACAGGAACACAGCCTAGATTTATGCAAGTTTGACTTGAGATTCAAGCCTTTGCGGGAGGCTTACAAAGGGCTACAGGAGGGCCAATGGACACCATTGTGGGTACAACAGGACCCTCTCAATATTGATATCTTGTAAAGTTAAATTAATTAGAAACAGACTTTTAGCCAATCCAGTATGAGACAGCTTCAAAGGGAAGCCCCTGAAGTCACAAGAAGATCAAGAGACCTGGGCCTGGGAGATGGCTCAGTGGAATAAGTGCTTCCCTGGCAAGTGCAAGGGCCTGAGTTCAATCCTTGGTTCTACCAGAGAGAGAGAGAGAGAGAGAGAGAGAGAGAGAGAGAGAGAGAGAGACCTGAGGCTCTAGGGATCCTCTTCTAGCAAGGCCTAGTAGGAAAGTCACTTTGCTGAGTTAAAGTCAGGAGGTTTCAACTCCAACAGATGGGAGCACTCTATCATTCCACACATGTTTTTTTAAGAGCAGGAGGAATTTATTGAGAAGAAATCTTTGATCTGAGAGGGACAGATTGTGACCCTGAAAGTGGGTTACCCACCAACCCCACTTCTCAAGGGTGTTTTATTGAGGAAAGTCATGAGGTAAGGTAGGATTAAGGTGAGACAGAACTATCATCAGTAAATAAGATAACAAGTATAGTCACTTAGGTAATATTTATCCATTGACAAATGATAGGATGGATGGGTGTGATGCAGGACAAAACTATGATCAACCAATAAGTATACAACAAGTGTACTTGCTAGGGTAATATTGATTAAATGGTGATAACATGGGGAAACAAGTCACATAGTAAGTACACATGGGCAGACAAGGACTTTTCTGGCATGGGTGGATTAAGGAGATTTGGTCCTTTACTTTAAGGTGATTGATGGCTACTTAGAATATCTGTCACTGCTGATTATCCTGAGGGAGAGTGTGTGGGTGAGTAGTTATTTTTTTGAAGACTAGCTTTCAGTGAATACACTTACAATCACAGTTGTCTTCTGCATTGACCTCTTGAAGGCCAGGCTCCATCTGACTGCCTACAATATTCCTATGTATCTTAGTTATCTATAATATTCCCCCTCTGAAGCAACCTAACTGTTGTGAGGGACCAAGACTCAAAGACTGATCTGGCTACTTCTAGCTGAGGAGAGTCATAGTTGTAATCAGCAGTCAGAGATACTCCACATAGAGTCTATCTAAAGGCCCTCAATAGGTACCAAGTGTTCTTTTTTCTTGGGTTAATATACAGTTTTAAGTCTGCAGGAGACAAGGCCACAGAAGTAATGAAGTTTGCATGGGCTAAATGATAAAATCAACAGGATAATTATGAATATAGCAAACAAAGTTTTCAGCAGGAGGAGCCAGAAGCAGTTTTCCATAAAGAGGATAAGGAAAAGGTCCAGAGAATTTCAGAATCTGGAATGTCATTAACCTTTAATCTAATATCTGGAACAGCTATTGAGATATTAGCAGAAGGATGAGGAAAGTACACACAACATTCAGCTTTTATAATTGCACAATTACCTCCTTGGGCTGCTGATAGAATGTCTAACATCATCCAATTTTGGAGGACAGCCTGCCTCTTAATTTTATTTCTTATTTCAGAAAGATATATACATCTTTTTATCCAAGTGAAGAAAGAAAGATAGAGCCCAAGTGATCATACTAGTCTCACTCAGCACTTTAAAAAATGGGTTCAGAGTTTTATCGAGAACTTATTTTTAGAGAATTTGTGCTAATTTTTATGACAGTGTAATGGTAAGAAATGTAATGATTGCAAGCCTTATCTGTAGAGTTCAGACGTCTCAGTCTGCATCCCAGATCCATGGCTGATTCGCAATGAGAGTTGGGAAGGGATTGAACCTCTTCCTGCCTATGTTCTCACTGGTCATATGGGGAGTTAAATGTACCTTCCTTGGGGCGATTATGCATAGAAAGCACATTAAAGTTTGTAAAGACCATGTAAGAGTTCTTGACCAACACTAAGTGCTATCTAATTTGCTGCTAGTGTTATTAGACATGATACCTACTTGAGCAAGAATGATTACAGAGAGGAGGATAACAATGTCTTCTGCTGTTATCTTGATGTAGGTGTTAATAGAAAGAAAGCAATGGCAAATTTGTTTATAGGCTAGAACATTCATCCTAATTTACTGGTATCATAGTTTTTCAGCCTACAAAGAATAGCTATGTAGCAGCCAAGCATGGTGGTGTACGCCTGTGGTGGTAGCACTAGGAGGGCTGAAGCAGTAGGATTATGAATTTGAAGACAACTACAGCCTGATAATGAGGCTTTCAATAAAATGGAAAAAAGACCAAAACCAACTTCCAGAATGTATATTGCTATCCACACTTCAGGAAATGAAAAGAAGCTGTTAGTCAGTGCAGGTACTTTAACTCTGGGTTTTGTATGTCCAGAGTTCTAAATGAGTCGCTTCAACTCCATCAGCCACTAAAAAAGCAGAGATGGCATTGGCAGGAGACACAAGGAAAGACGTTGGATCCTTTCTGGTGAATGCAGAGGCCCACTGCCCTGGCTCAGGCCTGCTAGAGAAACATCCTCTCTTCTCAAAAGCGCAGTAATCCCTGCTAGTCCTTCTCAGAGCACCTCCCTATTCTCTCCCTAGATTTATTTGTCCTGGGGGAGAGATTAAAAACAATAAAAGAATTGCACAAATTTTCCCCTTTCTGCCTTCACTAAAATTACACTAATTTACTGGCCACAAAACACCAGCAACTCAAAAAGAGAAGTCTGCCAGGAGTCAGTCTTGGGATCAAGAATAAGCACTTTGGAAAAGGCAAGACAAAACACAGACGAGGGCAGAAGCAGAGAACAGCTGTCAGTACTGTAATTTCTACAGTTGGCTTGGATAGATAGCTGAAAGCAGTATCACAGAAAGGAACCGGAATGGGTAAAAGGGAGAACCAGAGGAATCATTTTTAGGATAATCTCTGAGGAAATAAAATTATGTTTTTTAAAACAATAGAATCATACTGTAGTCACTGTTATCATGTTGGTTTTTAAAAAGATGTCAGTTATCCAGGCTTAAAGAAATATTGAGGTGTGGTCCACTTGTCCAATGCTTTCCTGTACTTCTCTGGGTGATACCCTCATCCTATTCTAGCCCCTGATGTCTTATGGGGAGAAGGTGGTCTTGTTTGTCATGAATTTTCTTCAAAACAATGATTCAGGTCATAAACTCTATCTTTGATTTCCTCTAGGGTTAGTTCAGACTTTCACTCTCAAAGTCTATGGAGACGGTCTTCTTTTAAGAACTCACTAAATTTTTGACCATTTGTCAGGCTGGTTGCTGAGACTTGTGCTAGATCTGCATTTCTCTCCAGCCTCCTCTTACCCTCCCACTGGGAAGTCCCAGAGTCATCACAGTATTTGCTGCCTTGGGTCCTTCCCATGCAGCTTATCTAGAAGGACACTGAGATCTAGGAACCCTGAGAAAAGTCCCTTTCCACTAGCCTCTGTCTTTGGTAAATGACCCTTGGTAACAGACAATCATGTTAAGATACATCCCCCCTGTCTAAAACTGAGTTTCTGAAGGGTTGGCAGATGGCGCTTTCAAACACTGGGTTTCTTTCTCAGTGAACCAACATGATCTATTTTATGCACTGGTCCAGGGGTTCATTATAATACACTCAGACATTTTGGCTGCTCTCTCAGTGAGTAGCCTCTAAAGTCACATCCTTTGTCCTTTCCCAAATTCAAAGAAAGTAAGGCATTTTCTCCGAAGATCTCCAAGCTTTAATAGATTCAGTATTTAAGAACTTATCCGAAGATAAAGAAGGAGAGGAGAAGGAAAGGTTCGAAAGAAACAGACAGACTTGGGAAAGAGGCACTGCTACTCAGATGATGTGTGTTGAGATTTAGACATCAGCATAGGAAGGCCCTGAAATGTGTATTGGAGGTGAACAAGGGAAGAAGAACAAAATAGAACTAATTTGGTGCTTATTGCATTTCTTAAGCTCCAGTCTCTCTCTTTTTCCTTTCCTCCATTTGGTTTGCCTGGGGTCCTGGGATCCTCAACTGAGACAGTTAAGGGTCCTACAGTTCCTTGCCACACACTGCTTAGTATGGCTGGGAGGCGCTGGCATGGCTGATCCTGTAGGAGACACAGCAGGTCTACAGTCTACACCTCCTTTGGTGGGGGCCCCAGTGATGGCAGTGGTGGGGGCCCCAGTGATGGCAGTGATGGGATGCTCGAGATGTGGCTTCACTGAATTTTAACTTTCAAAGGCTGTCGAAGAACTCAGTGCTTATAGGCTTTGACTTGGGCTGGTATAGGGAGGTGATTTCTTCATGGCTCTATGTGCCCTTGGGTAGGTTGAAAGATGCAGGCAAGAGTAGGCCTGAAGCCCATATTTCCCCCCTTTTTATCTATTCCATGGGCTATTTGGAAATACAAAAGTCACAAATTGCTAAAACATCTTGGAAATATCTAGAAATTTTTGCTTGAGACAAAATACAGTGCATATGGAAGACCACTATTGTAAATTAAATGAAAATATATGAGTCCATGAGAAGAGGGAATTATTTTATTTTATTTTTATTACTGAGAATTGAACCCAGAGCGGTTGCTCTGAGCTACATTCCTAGGCTCCTCCCCTGCACTTTTTTTAAATTTTGAGACTATCTCAGTAAGGTATCTCGACTGGGTTTGAACTTTTGATCCTCCTGCTTTAACTTCCCAGAATACTGGGATTACACTTGTGAGTCACCATACTGAGTGTGAAGTGGGAGTAATTCTTTAGAACATCCCTTTTTTTTTGTGGTTGGCATATCACTGTCCTATGACTAAGATAGTATAACACTTTTATCCTTAGACCAGGGCTGCTAACCCCAGACACTGGCCAGGAGGTCACTTGCTAGGTTAACAGAAGAGCCCAAATCCAAGCGAATGCAGTTCATTGCAGTAAACAATGCAGTAGTGGTGTGTTTACACATTAGAAAGTATTGCTGAAGTGACCGTATTAAAATTGCATATACTGAAAATTGAGATACACTAGTGAAAGTCATGTAAGACATCCTACAAAGGTGCTCCTAGAGCAAAAGTCTTACAAAGAAAGAATAAAATCCTAAAGTGATTCACGTACCTCATACATGTCAAAATTCTAGAAACCATTCTCTTATTTTTTTCTTTTTAAATTATGAAATTTTTTAAACATATGGAAAAAAATAGACAGCAACATACCCTACATTCTTGATATAATTTTTTGTCGTATATTTGTCAAAAAACATTTCAACCTGAATTTTAGACTCCCTCACTCCCTCATAGATCCTATTTCTCTTTCTTTGTTCTCAGCTTGCTACTCCTTTCCTGATATTTCAAACCTTTGAAGCGTTTATTTGTAAATATTGTATAATATTATTTTTCATGCTTTTCAATATTTTTCTTTTTATAATGTTCATCTCTATGTTCTGCAGTATTAGAATTCTAACATTTGATGAATAATATAAAACACTACCTCTTGATTTTGTGCGCATGCACATGATGAAGTACTAAGGCTAACTCCTCAGTTTCATTTTCTGGCTGCAGCATCTCGACAGTAGATGCAAGGTGATGGCCTATGAGGTTTCCACAAAGTGAAGTGAGAATCAACAGTGGGAAAAAGGCATCACAGCCTCAGAAGAGGACAGAAAGCCACAGTGGTTAGAAGGAATGTGAGGCTGGGAAGGATCCTTGAAATTCTGGAGGAGTTAACAGTCAGCAAGCAATAGCTCTCTTGTAGGAAATGCTACAGGAACTATCACAGTTTGCACATGGGAAGGAACGAGGGAGAACTCAGGAATTTATTTTACATAAGACAGAAAAGCATTCCATGGCTCAAAAGCACACAATTAAGTTCTTTCATTTAAAAATATGCATGTGCCAGTATTCAGAGTACAAGTCTCCAATCAGACTTTATAATTCTACGCATTATATATCTTTATGATATATTATATATATATATATATCTTTATGATATATATCTTTATGAAATAGTTTAGAGTGCTATTACTTCCTTTTATCCACACCTATAAGAATATAACCCTTTAAAAAGGTTGTTTATCATAACTAAAACCTGCACAATGTCATACAAAATAACTGCCTTTCCCAAAGAAATGTGAGAGGTTGGGTTTGGAGCAGCAGGAATTGCTAGCTGTGTGATGCTGGGCATGTTATTTAACCACTGTGAGCATCTGCTCCCTCTCTCTGAAGTCTAAATAATAGGGTTGTTTTGAGGATAAGTCAGATCGTACATATACTAAGTGCTTAATGAATTAGAGAAACTTTAAGGATTTCATAAAATAGTAATTTTAGAGTACCAAGGCTTTATTTCTGTAACTCTTCTTCGCAGGATCTGCATCCAGCTCTTCTATTACAAATATGTTATAAGGTATAGCTTTCACTTAAATGCACTTTTCTGTCATTGTTAGGAGCATAAACGGTACAACATCTTCTTGAAAAACTTTAGACTTTGTTACCTTTAGTGTGGAAGACCATCTGAGCAGCTCTCCTTGGAAGAAGAGTGATTATCTCCATTTTGGCTGAGCCTGTCCCTATTTCCTTGTATTGATATGTACAGAGCTGGCTAGGACTTCCCTTTATCCTTTCAATTGACCTTAAGCAGTGTGTATGGGTCTAGCCAAGGTGCTGGTGATAGTCACTGAAGGTGGCATGCATGTGTCCCTGATAACCTACACCTGCTGCTCCTTAATGTCAGCTGGGTTGAGATAGGACTAAGAGCCAATGCTTCACTGCGCTGCCTACTGGTATTGAGCCTTGAGACAGAGGCTATGACTTCCTGGGGCTTGAAAGATTACATGAGAGCTGAAGTACCAGACCCCCAAAACATTAGATATTATTTCAATAGCATAATGGAAATTACTTTCTCCGCATATTCTTCTCTCTGCATATGACAGAGGTAAATGCAGGCCACCTACCTACCCCAGCTCATAGTGCTCACCTACTTCCCACAATTTCTTTCTTCAAGCTACTCCTCTTTCTCTGCTGAATAAAACCCAGGTGTGTCCCTGGGTCATTGCACTGGGAGTGGCAAATTGTAATTAACTTGGTGGAATTCCAATAGCATTATTTTTTGGGGATTATAAGTTTAGACTTTTGGGCCAAAACGAGAAGCAGGAAGGGACTCATACGCTTAGTACCTGTCCTCTATATTAATGAAATGAAAGGCAAAATCATGATCTTTTCTCCAAATTCAGGAAACATACATGATGAAATTCCACATTTATGATTAAAACCCCAAAAAATTCTAGGATGGAATAGAACTTTGATTATCTAATCAAGATGACATGAGAATTAAAGAATATTTTGAGAGATTTCTGTGTAAAAATGGTCTTAGTTACTTTTATCTCAATGCTGAAACAAAGTATTCAACTTCCAAAGTTAAAAGTGAAAAGGAGGGTCAGCCTGATAGCTCAGCAGGACTAAAGTGCCTGCTTAGGCAAAGCACAGTGACAGGTGTCCGATCCCTCTGTGGGTGCTGGCCCCACCCCCAGGGAGTGCTGAGACAGCAATTGAGAATGGGCGTGGTGGGTTGTGCCTGTAATCTCAGGACTTGGGAGGCTGAAAACAGGAGGATCACTGAGAGTGTGATCTATGAAGTAAGACACTGTAGACCCTGTAACCCTGTCCTAAATACAGAAAAAAAGTGGAAAGGTTTATATACCTCACAGTTTGTAGAGGTAAATAAACCTTTCCGGTCATCATCATCTGGCCAAGGCAGTGTGGCACATGGCAAAGGGAAACAGTTCATTCTGGCAGAAGACAACAAAAGCAATAAGTAACAGAAAAATAACTAGGACAGAATTTGTTACCAGAGCAGTGCAGCCCTTGCTGTGACTGTACCTGGCCATGCAGTTCAGGAGCCATTGGGAATGCCTTGTGGGAAGGATTTGGAAAGGTTTGGAGATATCATCTGAAGAAATAGAGCTCGAATGCTTTAGGCAGTTCTATTTGGGAACGTTGGATCAGAGCTCAGAAGACCAGAAAGCAGATAGAAATCCTGCCAACAAAGACCCAGGCTTGGGAGTTCCTACTGGAAAGGACTATATTGGCCACTGGACTTCAGGCAACGTGTGTTATGGTTTGGCAGAAAGTTTGTCTGCATTTTGATTGTGTCCAGAGACTTTTGCTGAAATTAAGGGTAGTGGACTAATTAATCTGGTAGAAGAACTTTCAAGGCAGTCTAATGTTGAGATGGTGGCTTCATTACTAATGGGGTATCTTTTTTTATTAATTTTATTGAGAAATAGCAATGAGATAGTTTTAAAACTAATAATAAGAAAGTTTCAATAATTAATACATTGTATATTGTTGTCTTCAGAGTGGATGTTCATAGTACAAGATGCAGACATGGTATCCTGTCCAAACACTATTAGTTCTTTTTTTATAGGAAAGTTTCAATAATTAATGCATTTCACATTGTTATCTTCCTAGTGGTTATCCATAGTATAAGAAGCAGACAGGATATTCTGTCCAAACACTATTAGTACAAATCTTTCTTCTCATATAATTAAGCAAAAGTAGCTGCATATCTATCCTAACTATACTGTGTATACAAATACAAAATGGTCCTTAATTTTCATCCCCCTTTTTGTTTAGTACTGTCAGAGATGGGTATTCTATTGGCATTTAAATACTATAGGTGCTTGAATTCAGCAAAAACACTCCAACACAGTTCAGCAATCCACAATAACAGTGGGTTATCCACAGAAGTTATTGACTATAGCCTTTTATACCTCGACATATTAATATGGCTTTACTTTCAATACTTTGTTTTTATACTTTTCTGCTGGATGGTTAAGACCAAGATAAAACAAGACCTATGTAACAAGAAATGTAACTTTTGTATCTGATAAGGTCAATCAGTCCCCTCAGGGTTTATCCTGTAATCCTGTACTGTACTTTGTAGATTGTTTGTCAGTGTTAGCCATGTGGATGAGTCACACAGCCATTGCTTGGCCAATTTGCTTTCTGTGAAAGCCTTAGAGTAAGTTTTCTCTCCATGTGACTCTCCTTAGGCATACTCTACATCATCGATCACCTTCCTCTGTGGCTCCATAATCTCCTTGATCAGAAAATTTGGGGCACAACTGAATTACATGATGTTACAGTATAGGTTCTCCTGTGTCCTGAGTCTTCACTGACTTTGAGAGACTAGGGCCAAAATGTTGGCTGAATTTGCAGCCTTTCCTTTTCTCCAATTTTTGATCTGCAAACTTAAGAGAAGCTGATTATTAACCTGAAACCTATCAGTTCAGTTTACCCTAATAATGGGGGATCTTAGACAGACTTTTGTTCAGAATTGAGAGCAAAGAGTTTAGCAGAGTGATTCAAAATGTATTTGGGCAGAAAGGAAGCTCCAGTAAAACTATAGACCTTCAGGATAGAGCAGAAGAGATCTTGAGTGCTGGGACGGAACAGGAGAAGAGAAAAGATGGCTTGAGGGCATCACAAAACGACGCAGCAATCTATCCTTTGAAGTCTCAAAGTGCTTGCAAAAGTGAAAGACTGACTTGAGGAGAAATCCCCAGCACACCATGTTTCTGATGGTGGTGTTTGCACCATGTTTTAGAATGGTGACAGCATAGAGAATTTGTTCTTCAGAATTGGATTCATGGTGTTCAGCAATCCAAGAATTAGACCTCTGTAGTCAAGAGAGAGGGAAGCCTGGCTATTGCTCCAGCTAGCAGTAGACCTTGGCATAATCCATGTGGCACTCTTTTTCAGGGCATGCGGAATGAAAGAGTTATGTGGTTAAGAAGGTTTCCAGCTAGAAGAAGACCTGCATGAGCAGGTAGTGTACCCTAGAGAAAGCAGGATGTGAAGCTGTGGGTGTGAGGGTGAAGGTTCAGTGGAGACCCCAGAAGTTTGGATAAGACAAGAACGTGGATCATCTGAGGAAAACTGCAAGGGTGGAGTAGAGCTGGCCCAAGAGAGAAGTCATGGGAGCTACAGCCACCCAAAGTGCCATTGGGGCAGTTACGCAAGCCCTTTGAAATTCACATCTTGTCACAGATTGTCTCAGATGCTGCACATGGAACTAAAGGACTTAATACTTGCTCTGTTGGGTTTTGGGCTTACTTTAGTCCCAATCATTTGTATCTGCCTGTTTGTAACTTCTGGAATGGAAATGTCTGTCTTGTCCCATTGAATTCTGGAAAGGTTTAACTTTCTTTTTATTTGTGCAGGGGCTCACAGCTAAGAGCTTGCCTTAAATGTCAGAAGAGAAGAGACTTGGACTTTTCAGCAATGCTGAAACTCTTAGTGTTTTGGGAACTGTTAGTGATGGGCTAAATGCCTTTTGCGCAAAAGTATGTGCATGAGTCTTTCAGCCCTGAGGTAGAATATTATAATTTGTGTCTGAATATCCCCTCAGAGCCTTATGCAGTCATGGGAAGTGTTTAGAATAGCTGAATTTAGGCTGCATGACTGATTTGGAGTACAATGTTGGCATTAGTGGTGGTGGGTTTAAGGGTGACTCCACTCAATCAGTCCACTGAGTAGGTTGGCAATCCTCTAATCCCAGAAGCCTGGATAAGATAAAAGGGGCAGAAAGAGATGTGTTTAACACTTTCTTTCTTGCTCCTTTTGTTGTCTTCTGCCATTTCAGTTGCCATGACCACATGTGGATTTGGAAGGATATCCAGATGCAAAGCATAATAAAAGTAAATATTAAGAATTAGTCCATTACTATATATCAGAAACTTTTAGAAAATAACAATAGACACATGCTTTTATAATATCATCATAGTATCTTATAATTGCAAATAAATATTATTGGAGTTGTGTTAGACTGGTACTTACCTATATTGGCTCCTGTCTTTAATTCTAGCACTTTAGAGGTTGAGGCAGGAAGAGCACAAACTCAAGGTTGAGCTGGGCTATATACTGAGATCCTGGTTTAAAAAAAGTATATCTCTATACTGAAAACTCTTAACTATTAAGAGAAATTCAAGAAAAATAGACCCAAATTGTATATTATTAAATAGCAATAGGCTGGATCTCTTATTATCCTTGAAAAACTGAAATCTAAGCTCTTATAGTCTTAGAAAACCTTGACAGTTTTATGATTCATTTATAAGGCAATGCAGGGGATGGGAAGATGGCTCAGTGGAATAAGCACTTCCCTGGCAAGTGCAAGGGCCTGAGTTCAATCCCTAGTTCTGCAAAAAAAAAAAAAAAAAAAAAAAAAAAAAAAAAAAAAAAAAAAAAAAAAAAAAAAAAAAAAAAAAAAAAAAAAAAATGTTCCCGCCCATTTATAAGGCAATGCAAAGGACTAAATGTAGATAAAATTTTCTTGAAGTAGAAATAAGTGAAGAAATTCATTCTATCAGATGTCAGAACCATAGCCCTCCCTAAGTTTGATTTATGGGTGTTATTGATATGCAAAACTCACCATTCTGTCTAGAGTTGCAGACAAACTCTGAGGAAAAGTGCAGGAATGGAGTAGAGCTGGCCTAAGAGAAAAGCCATAGGAGCTACAACCACCCAAAGTACCATTGGGCAGTCACCCAAGCCTTGTGAAGTTCACATCTTGCCACAGATTGTCTCAGATGCCCTCAAAAGAAAGTTGCTGAGTTTTTGAGAAGACTAGAGGGTAATGAATTTAGATAAAACTATCCATGTCAGGAAGCTTTTGGGTCTTTGGGGGTGTCAATTTTTAGGGGCAATTCAGTATCAGTTGACTTTGTCTACCATATCCCTTACTTCAGCTCTGAGGACTTTGGGAATAAATGAATAAGGATAATGTATTACACGAATGGAGGGGTCCTCAGTGACTCCAACTCATGGTGGCTAACGGTACAAACCAGTCAAGATTGTAAGGATGATTAAAGGAAAGGAATTTGGGAAAGAGAAAAA
Source organism: Ctenomys sociabilis (assembly GCA_004027165.1). Classification (NCBI taxonomy): domain Eukaryota; kingdom Metazoa; phylum Chordata; class Mammalia; order Rodentia; family Ctenomyidae; genus Ctenomys; species Ctenomys sociabilis. Next base: position 22,483 of record PVKA01029765.1, read on the forward strand.
TGTGATTCAAGTGTAGAAGTCCCAGAATGTCATTCACTAAGCAGAGTTGCAATAAGCACCTATTGCTTTGAAATCATTTGCTGTGTTTGTGTTCCTCACACGTCCTTCCGACTTGCCTACTTTGCTCTTGGAAGATGATTTGGCTATTTTTGCTACTGCTGTATGGTTTTGGCTATTCACATTTGCCAGTTGGTAGACACCACAGGAAACCTTGGCCTACCATGTTTTTCCAGGCAACATCCATTCTTTTAAATAAACACTATTTCTTCTGTTGCTGTTTGAGTTTGAACTAGCAAAAATAGTTGTTTGAATTTTATTTCATGTAAATAATTGGCTGCCTCTACCCTTGATAGCATTCTAGATGAGATCCTTAATTCCAAAAGTATACTTGCTCACTACCAAGTTATTCAACCACCTTTTTGCTGAGTACTCACTACTCATAGTATAACTATTAAGGAAAAGGTTATATTGATTAAAAATTAAATTAGGTCATCTAGCCACAAGATCCCAGACTGTTGATATTAATTTCCCCAACTTCAGATCTAGCCCTTCTTTCTATAATCTAAACTTAGATGTAAAAATATTAGAAAGATGGCAATTAAACAAAGATATCTTTGAAGGCACATTTTAATAAGGGGGATCCAATTAAAAAGTGGCACTGGCAACAGCAAACAGAAATGGGGCAACTCTCAGCTCTGAACCATATATCAATAAATTGAACACACATCTGAGTTCTGACCCCTGCACTAGAATTCTTCAACTTAATAACTGAAATAGTGAATTTCATAGACTTCTTCAAAGTAGCTTGTGCCGGAAGCTCTAGCCAAACTGCTGCTTCCACACCCTATAACCATTCTACATTCTTTTTCTGATCTGAGGGCCTTCTCCACTGGGAAATATTTTGAGGTCCCCATGCTTTTACCATTTTTATTTTGAGAGTGTCTTGCCAAGCAGTTAAATGGCCTGAGCTGGGTTCCAACTCACAATCCATCCTCCTGCCTCAGCCACCCAGAGTAGTGGGATAATGGGTATGTACTACCACACTCAGCTTCATTCTCTATTTTTGAAGTAACTAATAATATTTTTTCTTTTTCTTTCATTTCTTCTTTTTTATTTTAGGGAAAGGTCTAGAGGGTGTTCAGGGTCTCTCTACTAGATTGGACTCATAGTGATCCACCTGTTTACAGCCTCCCAAGGGATGGGATTACAGTCGTGTTTTATACCACACCCAGTCTCAATTGCTGTCTCAGTGCACCCTGAAGGTGGGGCCGGCATGTCAGGCCCAGGGATTGAACCCCTGACCCCTGTGCCGAATTGCAGAGGCTTTAATCCACTGAGCTATTTGGCTGATCCTTTTTTTCTTTTCATTTTTTTTTTTTTTTGTAGAGACAAATACCTTTCCTTTCATTGTGCTTGCTTTTTGCAAAGAAGCAGAAGGCAATGTAATAAACTGGAGACAATTGCTAGTAGTAATTGGATACTATCAGATAAGGACTGGATCCAAATGTGAGTTAGAGTTTGTGGAACATAGCATTTAACTTCTATTTGTTATTGCCTGGACTCTGGAGATCCTAGGGTTCTGAGCCATCTTTAGGACAGGAAAGCTTAAAAGACACAAGTCTTATCATCTGAACATAGGGTTGAGCACAGACACAGGCATGGACACCTGCAAACACTGACATTTCTGGCAGTAAATACATCCCCTGCCAGCTTGGCAGGGAGGATGTGGGTGACAGCCCACTAAATGAGTGGGTGCCAGCTCTCTCAGTCTTTTCTCTGGGACCAGATTTCCTTGGAAGCCTCTGAATGAGGCTTATGGGCTGGCCTGCATCCCTGCATGATAAGACAAAAAATCAGAGGGGATTTCTGACTATTCATATGATCTTCACTTTATTTGAGAAAATAGACAAAGAGCTAATCCTCTCTGAAAAGTCTTAAGAAAGTTTTCCAAGAAAAAAATAAAAAGCAAGGTTAATTCAGATTCAGAAAATCAATGCAGCAAAATTCCATGAACTTCTCTCTGAAGAAGAGGAAAGAAGCTCTGGGCCCCGCTAATCTGTAAGAACTTGCTAAGTGGACCAGGCAGGAGGTGGGGGTTACTGACCAAGTGGCTAGATTTTTCCCTGTTTTGCTGTTTGCAACTGTGGGCTTGGAGCGAGATATGACCCTAGTCTAGGGAAACAGAGCAGCTGTCCCCAAACTTTTGGACACTAGGGCCTGGTTTCATGGAAGACAATTTTTTTTTTTCATGAACACGTTAGTGGTGGCAGATGATTTCAGGATGAATCAAGCATATCACACATTTAGATCACTTTATTTCTTCTATTACTACATTGCACATTTATTTATATTATTATTGTGTTAGATTCTCATGCGGCACATGCAACTTAGGTCTCTCTGACATGTACGTGCAGTGTGCGGTAGTATTCAGTCTCCTAGGAGGACCTACAGCAGCTGCTCAGTTGAGAGGAGGAAGAGCTCAGGCATTGGCATCAGCAGTGGGGAGCAGCTGGACATTCAGACGAGGCTTTGCGCTCCTACAGGCACTCATCCTGTGCTGTGAGGCCTGGTTCCTAACTGGCTACTGCCCAGCACTGGCCTTTGGCCCAGGGGTTTGGACACCCTTGGCATAGGGTACAATTTCTATTCATTGTGGGCATCTAAAGAAGTAGACATCAGAAATTAAGCTATGAAACACAAAGGCGCAGACAGAGCACTTGTAATGATAAAATCTAGGACAGGATCTGAGAAATGAAACCAACCACTTCATTAGGATGTCTTTCTGTCACCTTTGTTTGCACACTCATACAGTCTAACAAATCTGGGCACAGACGGTGGTGGCGCATGCCTGTAATCCCAGCACTCGGGAGGCTGAGGCTGGAGGATTGTTGTGAGTTCGAGACCAGCTTGAGCTACAAAGTGAGCTTAAGGCCAGCCTGAACTGCATGGTGAGACCCTGCCTCAAAAAGACAAAAAAAAAAAAAAATAATAATAATAAGATTTCTTGGGATTAATTTACAAGCAAAGGATTTAGTTATGACATCACTAACCATAACGTCCCACAGCCTAAATTTCTCCTTTCATATTTATCCCTGTATTCTTATTATTTTGTCTTTTTTATTACCATATGACTTATCTTTTCAGCTTTCCCTTCCAAAGAGAATAAACTTTAGTTTACAGTTTTGATATCTCTTAAAGCACAAGTTCTCCTTTGCCTAGCAAAAGATTTCATGACTATTTTCCTTTAAAATGTGAAATTTCGTAGCCTATCAGCTAGTTGTATCAGAGAATTTTCAAAGGCTGAGCCCAAAATAACCCCAAGCAAGTTCACCAGACTTCAGACTGTGAACTAAATCTGGCCTGCAAATATTTTGTTTGGCTGGCCCAATGATATTTGTTTTATTTTGTCTTGGTTTGGCTTGGTTTGGCTTTGCAATTGAATTCGAGTGACTTTTGGCAGGAGATGCATTTGCAAGCTCCACAGTCACACTCTTCCCTGTGGTCTCATAGCCCCTTGAGATTCAAATACTTATGTCACCTGCATGGACCTTATGGACACTGGATTTGTGATGCCTGTCGCATGCGGTAAGAGCTGACAGCGGCCTTACTAGGTTCACTCTCTTTCTCAAAAAAAACCTTCACAATGTTACCTCAAATTTGATGAGATTATTTTCTTTCCATTTGTAATTATTTTGAGATGCTTCTTATCAGATAAAGGAGACTGTTCTATTTCTTAAAGTCATTATGATCAAGCACTGAATTTTACCACTTGTAAAATATCTTGTATAGTATCTCTTTAACATCTACTTAAAAGACCATGCAGTTGGTGGTTCTTTTATTTCATATTTACTTACTAGATCAGCGTTTGATTATCAAATGTTAGCCAATGCTGTATTTTCACAATACAGTGATTATGCTACAGTCTCCCTCTCATATATATCTGGTTTATGTTTACAATTATTTTGCTTAGGTTTATGGCGCAGTGTGAAGAATGTTCACATTAGTGTTTTGTATTCCTGTTCAGCAAAGGAAATGCTCTTGTTGGCTTATGAGATCAAGGGTATGTTGGCTCATTGAGTAAGCTGGAAGGTCCTCCTCTATTTTCTGAAAGACTGTGAGTAGATTTGTTGATATTTCATACTGTGGAAAGGGACTTCAATTTCAATTCAACTTCCTTTGTATGGAACTATTTATTTATATTTTTCTTCATGTGACTTGTAATTTGAGTATTTTTAGAAATTTGAGCTGTTTTAAAAGTCATTTTTTCAGGTCTAGGGAAATAGCTCAGCAGTCTAAACAACTACCAGGCAACCACAAGGACCCAGGTTCGCTCCCCAGTACCACATGCCATGCTAGCCCTAAAACTAGGCATGGTAGTATATGCTTATAATTGAAGCGTTGGGGAGGCTGAGAGAAGACGATCACTATGAATCTGAGCTGCATAGGGAGACCCTGTAACAAATTAAATAAATAAATAAAATATCTATAAAATCATTTTTTTCAAATTCATTAGCACAGAAGTAATAAACCTACTATTGCTTTGATGCCTGAGCTATTTACAATAAGATTTTGTTTCAGCTATGATTTTTTGTATCTTTTTATTTTCAGTACTCTTTTGATGCATTTTTCAGTGTATTTTTCTAGATCCAGCTTTTTAATTTCTCTGTTGTATGTTTTTATTTAATTTATGTAATTTTAATTTGAAATTACTCAGATGTAACTCTGAGGCATGATTAAGCATCCAGGTATTCACCACAATGTCTAAAATCATCATGAATATGATAGATGATAGATCCCAACTTTGACAATTGGGATTGTCAACTTGACAATTTGAATTGTCAAAATTGTCAAGTTGTGTCTTATAGATGACACTAACATCATGAGCAGTTTTGGGGTTAGAAAGATAATTTTCTGAGTTAGAGAACGGCTCACAGAGTCATTCCAACCAAACCAAATACAATCTTCTCTCCATTTACGGCTGATGGAATATCTAATGCATGTTACAACAAACATTTTTTTTTATGTATTTGGTACAAGGTCTGTCTATACAGCTCAGACTCGTAGTGATCCTCCTGTTTCAGTGACCATCCCTAGTGCTGGGATTGCAGGTGCACACCACTATGTCTGGTCTAGCTGGGCAGCTCAGTGTGTCTGGGGGTGGGGCCAGCACAGCATGTAGTGCCTGGGAAACAAAATGTTTTTTATTGATAAAAGAAGTTAGGCTGTAGGCTCAGAAAGTGTAAGTGATTTTTTGTTTATCCTGTAAAAATCCAGGGACTTGGAAATTTGGGTGGATGCAGGAAATTATGATGGAAGCTACATTGTGTCCTAACCTGGTGTGTCCCAGCTTACTAAAAGTCAGCAGGATTCCTCAGTCATGGGAACCAAAAGAGGGGGAAAGGAGAGAGAGAAAGAAGAAGGGTGAAAAAGGAGGCAAGAAGTTAAAAGAAAGAGGAGGAATAGCAAGGGAAGGAAGGAAGGAAGGAAGAAAGGAAG